>JAOBAT010137841.1:0-11819 GCA_026413305.1 Hydrozoanthus tunicans | reverse complement strand
ATTTTCTATTCTCTCATAGAAAATAGATTTGTAACCAATCAGAGCGCGCGTTACATCAGGATTATTTTCTAAAACATTTTAATTGTTAATATCATTACTGGTTCACACTACAAACCAGACAACGGAAACAGAAGAAACGACGGGAAAAAAATGAACAGTCCGTTCCTTCCGTCTCCGCTTCCGTCGAGCTTCAGCTTATACTTCCGTCTCCGTTTTCTTCGCTCACACTAGAACGTAAGGCTTCTTTCGTCTCCGCTTCCGTCGCTAGTATGAACCAAGCTTAAACAATCGCATTGGCACGACCACGAGTTCACCCAGTTTGCTATTGGTGAACTTTTCTACTTTCAGCCTCTATAGTTTCCTCAATACATTTGCTTTGAGCAAGGGGAAAATAAACAATCCAGAAATTACTTGAAGCATATGCAAAAAATAAAACAGCAATGAGCTTTCCGTCACTCTTGAATGTCCATACAACTAAATTTGTCAATTAACGAGAGTAGCTTCAGTATTGGTTTCAAGGTTATTTTTCTCTTTTCCTTGGATTAGACTAAACGGTTTAACATAGACATACCAACCACGAGTGGCAACCGAACAACAAAAACCACATGCATTACTGGAAATGGCCTTTCAATGCTTTTAGTTCACATCTCTTTTCTATTTGCGTCTTATAGCTCTCTTTAACTGCATTATAAGCATGTAGGTTTTATTGTCTGCAAGGCATGGGAATTCGGTGAGTATCCACGAAGTGTAAGGTTTGTCTTGTTGCATCGATTACTAGCTGGATTTTGGAATTGTGATGTTTGTGTTAATCAGTCATGCACCGACAAACTTGGCCAACAAGGAAGGACATTGCTCAGTCATTTTCAAGAAACGAGGAACAAAAATAATTTTACTTTAGTCGCTCTCTTGCTCAACCATGTTTAGGATCTCGTTGTAATGGCTTAAAGAATTGCTAAGTCAATGGTTTGATCGCTCGCTTTAGAGGTATCAAGAAAAATAGCGGGGTATCATGGACCGTGAGAAGTTAAAGATTGTTTGAGTTGGTTAGTCACAACAGAAAATCATCAAGTTCATTCTCTCGACAGCCCTATTTTCTTATGATTTGCAAGCGACGTAGGTTAATCAAAATAGTTATTTAAAACAATCCTCAGAAAATTATTTCAAGAATATCAATAATTCATCTAGCAGCATTTAGCTGAAAACGCAACCGCTGTGATTAAATCACAAACAAGTTTAGAATAATGAAATAATTGGCGAGTCTTCTCATGACAAATTTTCAACTGCACCTAAAATCAAAATATATTTATTTTTTCGTTATCTAGACTTATTTAACTCCGCCCTTTCTTAAGTGTTTTAACCTTGTTGTAGTATCCAAAAGTTCAGTTTTCATAAACAGTGCGCCAGCAGCAGACTATGATGTCCACCAACAGGAAAAAGTCGTGGAAATTTTTAACGCTCGAGGTACGTACGTGCTTCTATCATTGGCCAGTCTTAAACTACAACAATTTTATAAGAACAGCTCTTAAATGAATTTCGTTTTAGTAAGAAAATGATTTAAAAAATAATTGCAACGGTCATACTTCTTAACGTTCAAGTCTCTTATAGAAATTGTTAAAGTTTGACACACTTCAAGAAAACCATAAGCACGCGTGTTTTCTGACTGACTACAGAAAACGTTAATCGGCAGTTTATTCTGTTGGTGTACTATATCCGTTCGTTATTCACTCGTCAAGAAAAGAAATAGCTTTTAGTTTCAGAACATTTCTCGAACTCGAATGACCTTGGTTACCAAGCAAGTGTAACACAAACTACACCATCATGAACCAAACTTATATTATTGGGCTTTCTTGTTCAAATATAGCAAATAAACACGAAAACTTTGACGTCAATTTATGTGAAGGAAATTTCTTGAGCTACAGCTAACGAGCGGGAATTTGAAAAGAGCGGACATCATAAGTTTATATGTAACTTGATAAATGGGTGTGAATGTTTATGGGTGAGTGTTACTCTAACCATAGCAATGAATAATAATATTAATAATAATAAAGAACTTTATTTGAGTGTAACATAAAAAAAATTCTAGCAGTTAATAGGTAACCACTAATTTGGGACACTATAACTAAAAAACTAACTAACATAATTTAAAGAATAATATATATAAAGTTACATACAATAGAGCGATAATCGCAAGTAAAATAATATTAACATTGCATAATGCATGTAGATCAAATATATAAATACATTTTGACTCAAATCTAGTAAAAATTAATGAGGCAACTACACTCCATGCGATTCCCAATCTCAATCGGAACTATTCAAACCCCGCAAACTCCCCCCGCCCCTCCCCCCTTTACCACCATAGCTATTAGTAGTGGTTTATAATGATTATGAAACCACTATTGTTAGCTAAAATTGTAATAGTAAAACATAATTTCCAACTTTGTCGAAAATACTACCGACTTTACCAAGGTTTCAACCCCCACTATCCGGTACGCTGTTCGGATTCTCAGACCGTGAACGATAGCATGACGATGTAAATGAAGCAGTTGTTTGCTTAAATAACCGCATCATCTAACCATTGTGCAAGGTATTGTCCATCTGAAATTATTTTACTTCTCTGTTTCAGAGCCATTGTTTGGCACTAATCTTGTATCTTTGTGGAACATTGTTCGGAACCGCAAATGGTACGTAAGTACAACAATGTCTGGTATCATCTTCAGTATCAAGACTTTTCTTGTCATTGTTTTCGTTTTAAAAAGAAAACGTTAAAAAACTATAGGAACAGAGAGTACTTGTCCAGCAACAAATGTCCTTCTTCCAATCAACGACAAAGCGCTGGTCAACCACATCGTTGGCTCAATTCAAGTCACGGGAGAGGATGAGTGTGAAATAAAGTGTTCCTTACACGGATCCTGTGTGTCGTACAATCTGGGCCCGCAAGTTGGCAGCGGTCATGTGTGTGAACTGAGCGATTCCGACCATATGCAAGATCCCCAAGATTTAAAGGACAGAATCGGTTTCTCGTATGTTGCTTTTGAGGTAAGAGTTTCTTTGTTAAACTGTGGCTACGATTTCCAAAACACTACTCAAGCTTGGTAACCTTTCCTCTAGTAATGAGTATGATATCTGATCCAAAAACGATTTCTGCATGAAAAAATACACCCTCTCCTTAGAAATTAATCATTTTCTTCTATGTCGGATAAGATGCTGTCATTCACACACGCATTCGTAAGAAACATAATATCAATTTCCGGATCTTATTTTTATTTTGCTTTCAACCTGATACTTGATTCAAACTCAAGTACAAGGTTTTTTGTGTCGTCTACATGAAGCTATAGGTCTCTGTTAGAAAACACTTTTTATCTGCTTAATGAACTTCAATTAAGTGTGACCATTGTTAGTATACGGACTGGTTAGGAAAACCGGCAAACCTCAAAAGGGAAATACAAAGAATTTACAAAGATGCTTTGTTTTAGGTTGAACGAGCGACGACCCTGCACATTCTTTGTTTCAGATGTTAGTGAGCATGCCTTTCCTGCTACTTGTTAATTTGCACTTCAAAACCTTTTGTATTTTGTGCAAGTTTTGTGCAGGTTCAAGACCAGAAAACAAAAAAAATGGTTTTCTAACAAAACCAAGGCCTTGAAAATGCAACATAAAGACTCGAGTGAGGCCTTATACCACTGGAAATCGGGAATCAAAACTTGGCTGATATGCAGCTTCAGCGCAGAACCCCATAAACCCACATAATTACACAAAGGAAGGAAAAAATATTTGACCTCGGTGGGACTCGAACCCACGACCTACGAAAGAGATCTACGTCGCTCTAAGCAACTGAGCTACGGGGCCAGCTGGGAGTTTGGTCGTGGGATTTTAAGCAGAGTACAACTCGGCCCGAGCCTTGAAATGCAGGTTACAGGTCTTAACTAAAATTGATCTACTATCAATTTGTGGAATTAAAATCATTGTTGATTTCTAAAAACCTATAACTCGATTTAACAATTCTTTAATTTAGTTATCAAATCAGGTCTCTAGATAAACGAAGTGCATCGCGTTCTTTGATCTTTATTATTTTTTAGACTTCTATTCTCTATAAAGTCCTTTATAACACTGATTTTTCCTCTCGTTTCTATTCCAGAGTGCCTGCTTCACCGCACCGTGCTCTGCAGGATCCATCTGTCGCGCTGATTTAAGGACAAACAGCTACAAATGTTTCTGCCCTCTCGGCTATGAAGGAGAGAAATGTGAAAACGGTAACTATTTTCTTAGCTAAAACAAAAAAATATGATTATAAAGTAAAAAAACAATACTTATTAGTTCGAAGACTTACCACAATGCATTGCGACCCTTACACCGCTGTAAGAAGCTAAGGGAAAGTAACAGTTGATAAAATTCTTCCTTGTACTGACGAACAACGCTGTGTATGTCAAGTTTGAGTTTTAGATATTCTCGCTATGCGTTTTCATGAGCATTTTTAGACATTTATGTGTCAAGATATTATAGATAAATGAGCAGCTTGCCATTTTTTCGTAATCGCGGATTCAAATTTAAGCGTTTCTAGAAAGTTTGAAGAAAATAAAGTACATTCAAATTCATTTTTAAGTTTCTAGTTTCTGTTTTGCAATCGCTCACTTATTTTTCGGCTCATTTTAGTTTTCAATTAAAATTTATATAGTTTTGTTTTCAGAGATTGATGAGTGCTTGCGCGGTTCTCACGACTGTGATGGAATCGGGGGCAGCTGTACAAACACCGCGGGCTCATTCAAATGTAGCTGCATTTTCGGATACACTGGAGATGGTCGGACGTGTGCCGGTGAGTGCAAACATTTACGAACAGATATACCTGTTCTAACTGATTGGCTAGCAAGGATCTGTATTGGGTTAGAAAGTGTGAAACTTTTAAACGTTTCATGGAATCTCTGTACTTAAAATCTGGAGGAAAAAAGGTAAAAGAGAGCAACAATCAACCGTTGATTCCATAGCAACTGTAATTGAGTTCTGTAACATTATTATCTATGAAATGAAGTTATTTTGGTGTCTAGACTTTGCAGAAAAGCAAAAGATCGTATCTTACGTTTCGTTTGATTGTAAATGACGCATATTTGACTAGCACGTGACACAAAAAGCCGTGCCATTGACATCAGCGGAAAGAGAAAATTTGAAAGTTTTCTTTTGTGGTACACTCAAAGTAAAAATATCTTCTGAATACGAAACTATTGTAATCAAATTAGCTTTGCGTCGTGTTTATCATTCTCAGATCTGTAGCCAATGCAAAATTTCTGCATGAAAAAACCCTGTGCAATGAAGTACTCATTAAATGAAGGAAGCCTTCATTTGAATCGGAATAGTAGCAGTACTATTTAGTCTGAAAATTGGCATATCATTCATACGAGCTCCTTTACGAACTGGTAGACATTGATGAGTGTTCAACTGGAAAACACGATTGCCACGCGACTCACGCTCACTGTAAAAACTTCGCTGGCTCCTACAACTGCAGCTGTAAGCTTGGATTCTTTGGAGACGGAAAGAACTGCAGTCTTATAGGTAGGACAGTATGCATAAGTAGTGAGCATTAATTACGAGTGAAGGAGGATTGGAAAATTTAGGAGTTTCGCTTGGCAATGGGAACAAATTTCTTATCAAAATGCTTTCTTTCTCTTCGGTTGAGTCTTTTCAAAACAATGAGCCCGAAGCTTCCAAGGTATGTTGAAGGGCTGCCTTGTAATAGATCTAGACACTGAGTGTTTGCTAGCCGTCCCCCGATTTTTCATTAACATCCAACTCCAACTTCCAACAGACTATGAGCGTAAACTAACTAGCCATCTCTCTTTGCTACATATTTCCATCTCATCCCAGCTTCGAATAGATCTAGACATTGAACGTTTGTCAGCCGTCCCCTCGACTTTCCATTAACACCCAACTCCACCTGCCAACAGACTATGAGCGTAAACTAACTAGCCATCTCTCTTTGCTAAATATTTCCATCTCATCCCAGCTTCGAATAGATCTAGACATTGAGCGTTTGCCAGCCGTCCCCTCGACTTCCCATTAACATCCAACTCCAACTTCCAACAGACTATGAGCGTAAACTAACTAGCCATCTCTCTTTGCTACAAACTGCCATCTCATCCCAGCTTCTAATAGTTCTAGACATTGCGCGTTTGTTAGCCGTCCCACCGACTTTCCATTAACACTCAACTACAGCTTCCAATAGACTATGAGCGTAAACTAACTAACCATCTCTCTTTTCTTCAAACTGCCATCTCATCCCAGCTTCTAATAGTTCTAGACATTGCGCGTTTGTTAGCCGTCCCACCGACTTTCCATTAACACTCAACTACAACTTCCAATAGACTATGAGCGTAAACTAACTAGCCATCTCTCTTTGCTACATACTACTATCTCACCCAGCTTCTAATAGTCACAAAAGAGCTGCACACGTGTTTGTTTTATAGAGTGTCGTGCTTCACTGGCATATCTGTGAATACAACATATAGGTTCGAGTGAGGCCCAAATTACAACTGGAACGAGGTATAATCCAAGTTTCGCTGATCTACAGCATCAACAGAGAACCCCATAAACCCAAGCAATGGAAAGAGAAAATAAAAACAAATCCTTCTACGGATCCAACAGGGAGTTTGGTCGTGGGGTTTTAAGGACAGAGTACAGCTCGGCCCAAGCCTAGAAATAACCATAGAGTGCTGTCCTTCAATAGCATATGTGGAGTTCTTTGTTGGTGCTGTAGATCAGCAAATCTTGATCATACCCCGTTCCAGTGGTAATTAAGGCCTCATTCGAATCTGTACTAATATGTTGTATTCAATTGTTTTATTCTTCTGGGTAAAGTTCAGCAAGCCCTAGACTCCAATGTTTTAATGATCTTAATTTTTACTCAAGATTTTGTGCAAAGTTATATTTCATTGTTTATAAAGTTTCATCTTGGAATGAGAACAACCCACCCAATAACGGAAGAAGTCAACACTTTAGCCTTTCTTAGGGACCCGACTTTTGAAGGTTGAGAGCGGGATGTGTGGCCCATCACCCCCCTGCCCATTATCAGCTTTAAAAGTGGTGAATATAGTACCCCTCCTCCCCCACCCAAGACAAGGAGTGGAGGTGGTTGGTGGTGGTAAAATGCATAACCATTGAATTTGATAGGTTTTTTAAAAATTCTATCCTTGCTTTGACTATGAGAGTAAACTAACTAGCCATCTCTCTTTGCTACATACTACCATCCCATCTCAGCTTCTAATAGATCTAGACATTGAACATTTCATGATCAGCTAGCAGCCCTTAGCTACTAGCAACCAACCCTAGATTCTAGTAAACACTGAACTATTACAAGAAAGTTAAGAAAATTACCTTACGAACAATACGGCTATGTGATTTCATAACAAGAGTAATGACTAAATTAGGTTAAATTTAGGTAGGTTGTACTACCAACAATCAAATGGAGCGTTCGCAAGCGGCGACCCAATATTAATCCAGTTTTTTTGACAGCTCGCTTAAAAACCTCAAAAAGTATGAATTTGGTTTGATTTTACTACCATTCGACCCCAGCTTGTAATAAGCATTGAACGTTTGCTAGCCCCCCCCCCCCCCTCCCCCCCGACTTGCTACTAGCACTGAACTCCAGCTTCTAATAAGCATTGAACATTTGTTAGCCAACCCCCATAAGAGAAAGAGTTGATTTGAAAACACTTTCAGTTTAAAATATTTAACGTCACAGTACTAAATAACTAAAAACAATAAAAATTGCCCATTTGATTTCTTCTTTGTAGAGATAGTGAAACTAAACAAAGACCCAGTTTGCTTTGGTGCAAAGGATGGTCAGTATGGATCGGTAATAAGCGAGGTGGAAATGTTTGTCGTGACTTTTCATCTCGTTCACCTTTCTGGCTTCGTTAACTGTGCGTATAATAAGAAATGGAAAAGCAACTGGGGTTGTAATTATAAGTTGCAAAAGGATAGGTTTTTTACATGCATTACGGACGCACTAAACCAGAGGATTTTTCCAGACGTGGATTTACCTGAAAAAGAGTTTGGCTTTTCTCTTCCAAGTTTCCATGTCAACTCACCACATCTCAACCTCACTAGACACGCTGGTCCGCATGAGCTCCTAAACGGGTCAGAAGTTCGGGTGTGGTACCTTGAAGATCTTCTTAATAGTTATGAGAAGGACAATAGTGGCACTGCCTGCATTGACGTGTATGCAATTGGCTTTTTGTAACCTTTTTTTTGAAAAACTGATTGAGAATAAACTTAAAATTTGATTGTTTTAATCTTCGCTGTAGTAAATTTTACGCCATAAGTTGATGGATTAGTCCTCCTTCTTGCTGAATATGCTGCGTGAAAAGTGTCAAGTCACAAAAGAGCTGAACACATGTTTGTTTTACCTGTAGAGTGTTGTGCTTCAGTGGTATATGTGAGAATACAACATATAGATTCAAATGAGGCCTTAATTACCACTGGAACGAGATATGATCCACGTTTCGCTGCTCTACAGCATCAGACTACAGAGAACCCCATAAACCCACACAAAGGAAAGCGAAAATAAAAAAATCCTTCTACGGAGCAAACAGGGAGTTTGGTCGTGGGGTTTTAAGGACAGAGTACAGCTCGGCCAAAGCCTAGAAATAACCATAGAGTGCTGTCCTTCAGTGGCATATGTGGATTTCTTTGTTGGTGCTGTAGATCAGCAAATCTTGATCATATCCCGTCCCAGTGGTAATTAAGGCCTCACTCGAATTTGTAATATGTTGTATTCAATTGTTTGATCTCTTCTTGGTAAAGTTCAGCAAGCCTTAACCTCCAATGTTTTAATGACCTTAATTTTTACCCAAGACTTTGTGCAAAGTTGTATTCCATTCTTTATAAAGTCCAGGTGAACGGCTTTTGTTTAAGTGACCAATCAGCGCGCGAAGAGGAATTTAATTTCAAAAAAGCCCATAGTTCCTTGCGCGTGTGGAAAAATACAAAAATTTTTGTCGGCCATGTTTGATTTTCACGTGTAGGATGTGTGTTTTCCGAAATCTGTAAGGTATTTTAGATACGTTGGAGAGGAAAGGCTTAACGTTACTTTTCTTTTGATCAGCTAGCATCAACAACGGACTTTGTATAAGAAAAAGATACGAAAATGTGGATTTTTCGCTGCTCGTGAGCGCATTGCTCCCGAGATCACTTTGTTAACCTTCCTAGAAGAAGATGGTCAAAAATGATCTTTAAGCCACGATAAACTGAAGGCATAGTCTACGTCTGTTTGAGCCCTTGGGTCTTCCCCCAGTTCAAGTACCGCGAGTTGAGCTGACCTGACAGGATTGCAATCTTTCCTTGCTCACTTAAGAAAAAGGTCCAGAACACTTTGCCGCGCTCGAAAAGAACTATGAGCTTTTTTATCTTGTCTACCCACAATTCATCAAGCTCGCGCGTGCCGTTCACCTGGGTTTCATCTTGGAATGAGAACAACCCACCCGATAACGGAAGAAGTCAAAACTTTGGCCTTTCTTAGGGACCCGACTTTTGAAGGTTGAGAGCGGGTTGTGTTGGGAAGGTTGGGAGCGGGACCGAGGGACCAAAGTGTAAAGGTGTAAAATATTGCATATAAGACTTAGCAGCCATTTTTTATCAACATTTCTTATAATATTTTATTATTTTCGTTGAAAAGGTTTAGCTCAACACGTGTTCATTTAATGTTATTCTTAGGAACAAAGAGTTGAAGAACAAGCCAACTGATTAGAGAACCAGTAACAAAGAGATAAGAATTGTAAAGGCTTTTCATTAACATCTGCTTACGTGTATAAAGCTCCTCGTGTTTCGTTTGACCGACAAAAAAGAAACTATGGTTGTCTAGGATAACTACTAAGTTTGAACCGCGGCAACTGGCAGACGGTTTTCAAAGATATAAAAAAGATCGCACACACAGACTCAGGATATACTCAGGTCAACTCAAGATATAGAGATAGCTGTAGGTTACCGCTGAGCTATGTTTGATTCTGATTTCAATTAAACTCTTGTTGGAATTGCACTGTTCGAGTTTTCAGTGTTGAAACCCTGTCACGTCGCCAGCTAAACACCGTCCGCTCTACAAAGCTAATCCCCACAACTGCGATGTGACAAAAGGGACCCATGGGACTCGAGGGACAGTTTACAGTTTTATTGTTTTGCACCTATTTACATTTACAGTTCCTTTTCAATTACATCAAAGCTAAAATAAGAGAAAATTTTTTAATTAACTATACTTTAAGAGGAAGAAGTGCGTAGTGGTCAAAGGAGCACAAGCTTTCGAGTGGGCCACTACCACGTTGGAAATATGAAAGAGGGAAATAGTTATGTATTTGTCATATTACTTAATAGCAAGTTTTGTAAGAGAGAATGGAGGTGGAAACACACATTGTAATTAATTAGAAACAAAGAGGAGGAAAATAAAAAAAAATTTTAATGTGCATTGTTTGTGACACGTCTCACTAATCTGTTTCTTCACAGCTTGTACCGTATTTGTAACAGTATCATACTGCATTGAGACAAAATTTTGCGAGTTTTCAATATCTTCAAGCTTCTTCTTCAACAAGTCAAGTTCCATGCGGATTTCTATTCTTATATTTTCAAGTTTACTGTTCAGTTCAGAGATACTTGCCTTCTATGATTCCGGTTTCCTTGCGAAATTCTGTTGGAATATTAGGCAGAAAATCGTTGTTCCAAATCCCTTAAGATTTTTAACTGTTAAACTCATGTTTTCTTTTGAGTTATGACTATCTATTTACACATTTAAAGAAAAGCATCCAAATCTTTTCCCTCGCACGTGTTAGCGTGTCATCCAAGATGGCGGATGAGTCACAGAGCCAAAGCAACAAAGGGACCCAAAGGACTCAAGGGAACCACGGTCCCGAGACTTACGGGATCCGAGGGACCTACAAGATCAAGAAACCTGAAGGGTCCAAGGGACAAAATGGACCCAAAATAAACCAGGTAGAATGCTAAAAATCACCAAAACCACTTTTAATTTACTTCAGCACCAATTTTACTTGATTGTGCACAAATGTTATTTTGTAAGCCATTCTCAGTTGTTTGGAAGATCAGAATGGCAGCAATTCAGTTTTTAAGTGGGACCAAAAGCCAACTGTTAGGTTAGGCTTTGGTAGTCTCGGTTCAACGGTGATTGTCTAAGATTTGTTTGTTTTTACTCTTACCCTCATAGTGAATTTTTGATTTTCAAAAAAAACGCTAGTTGTGTTTTCGTTCGAGGAAATGCTAGGCGTGCCAAAAAAGAGTTTGTCATTGTGGTTATACGTAACCAGGTAGGCAAATGCAACGGCATGCATCTAAAGATGTTTCTGCTTGAAGGTGACACAAACTCGGGTTCCATGCAAGTTCGTTCGTTTCTGGCCTAGTCTTCCACAATGTGCGGTGTTTGTGAACATAGAGTCGGTCGTGGCCACACTAGCAGAGTTTGCGAAAGTTATATGTTTGTTCCAGTCAGTAGTTTTCTGCTTGTCTCAAAGATTTATCCGTGCTAGTCAGTCCAACCTTGCTAGTCTCGGTGCTGCCTCAGTGCTGGAAAGGTGCAAGGCACTCTTCGAATCTCGGCTCGGCAGAGTCCTTCTCGGTCCATGCTAGTCGTTGGTTCCCCGTGCTAGTGTTGGTTCGTCAGGCTAGTCTTGGTTCCCCCGTGCTAGTCTCGGTTCGTCCGTGCTAGTTTTGGTTCCCCCGTGCTAGTCTTGGTTTCCCCGTGCTAGTCTTGGTTCGTCCGTGCTAGTCTCGGTTCGTCCTTGCTAGTCTTGGTTCCCCCGTGCTAGTCTTGGTTCCCCCGTGCTAGTCTTGGT
>JAOBAT010137830.1:0-11819 GCA_026413305.1 Hydrozoanthus tunicans | reverse complement strand
AATTGTCCGTTCATTCAACTAATCATTCCAAGCTGTGCGCTGCGTTATGGCGACGTGATCAGAAGTAACGCCAACAACGATATCCATGACCCATAAATATATTTTACCTCAGCTGTTCCTTGCAAATTCTCAACGGACGCTACTCTTCGAGCCGTCACATGATGATTGCTTAGCCGGCGGTTTTATATTTCATTTTCGAGTTTGTCATTAATTCGGATCTCGCTTATAGTACTAAAAAATTAGTGCGCAAAATAGATCGCTTCTTGATGTAAGTGCGTTTGGAGAAAATAAAATCTGCCTTCCTTGGAAATCATCATATCCCTTTACTTCGCTGCTTCTGAATTCTATAAACGAGAAACAGAACACGTTTGTTAATACTTTATGAATTCAGTTTACCCGATTTCGGCCAAAGAACCTTTTTGGTATGAGAACAGCTCTGTTTTTACATGAACGAAGTGACGCTAATATAGTTATATCGTGTTGTGAATAGACATCCTGCTCTGAATTCCTGAGCTGGCTAAAGCTCCTCATGTTCCCGAGGTAAATATTCCCTCGTCTACTAATCTACTTTTCGTTTTCCATTTTCTTTTAAGTTTGTATTGCACTTTAACGAATTAATCCGCATCCAGTGTTTTCAGGCAAATATTCAATATTCTTCAGTTTTCGACCACGATATAAATCATCCCGCTCTTTTACTCGCGATTGAGTGCTATCCCAGAGCAACTTTTGTTGACGCCTTAACCGATGAAGTCTTTGAAACAGTCTTGAGAAGGTTTTATGTGTGAGAAAGTGATCCTCTGCTTAGAAAAGACGAACCAAACGATTGCTCTTCATTCTTTATTCTTGAGATCGGCCCAAGCACGGTGAGACGTTATTGTTCATTTCATTTCCAATGATTGTCAGCGGTGTCTCTCAGATCGCTTGTCTACCCATATCCGCTTGCTTTTGTATTTAGCCGTTCAATTTGCCGAGCGAAGACTGGAATTAGCAGGCAGGCTAGAGATTGCTGACCTCGAGACTACTTACAGTCACAATTAATTATTTTTTGATAGCAATGAATTTGAACAAAACAACATTCTTGTGATGGCGCAAATTTAACTAGTCTACGACAGAGACACAAATATGGAAAAAGCATTATCTTCTTCGGCGTTCCGAGAAGGAAACTACTCGGCTGGAACGTGTTTGCCAATTTCCCAACACAAAAAGTCAACTCGAACGTGACAGATTTCGCTGGGAAAACCTTAAAGAAAATTCTTTTACAAATTGACTAATTTGACATCTGGCTCAGAAGCTTAGTAAGCTGTACTACTCTTTTCCTTTGCTTAAAGATTTACTGTAAACACGGCGAAGCGCAAAATAGATCGCTTCTTGATGTTAGCGCGTTAGGAGAAAATAAAATCTGCCTTACTTGAAGATCATCATATCCCTTTACTTCGCTGCTTCTGAATTCTATAAACGAGAAACAGAACACGTTTGTTAATACTTTATGAATTCAGTTTACCCGATTTCGGCCAAAGAACCTTTTTGGTATGAGAACAGCTCTGTTTTTACATGAACGAAGTGACGCTAATATAGTTATATCGTGTTGTGAATAGACATCCTGCTCTGAATTCCTGAGCTGGCTAAAGCTCCTCATGTTCCCGAGGTAAATATTCCCTCGTCTACTAATCTACTTTTCGTTTTCCATTTTCTTTTAAGTTTGTCATACACTTAAATGAAATAATCCGCATCCAGTGTTTTCAGGCAAATATTCAATATTCCTCAGTTTTCGACCACGATATAAATCATCCCGCCTTTTTACTCGCGACTGAGTGCTTTCCAAACACAACACACTGACGAAGTCCTTGAGGCAGTCTTGAGAAGATTTTATCTGTGAGAAAGAGATCCTCTGCCTAGAAAAGACGAACCAAATGATTGCTCTTCATTCCAACGTGCATATTTCGTTTATTGTCCACAAATTACAGTAACCTAGATAAAGGTGAGTGTGGTTCGTTTGCGTTAGTCAATTTTACAGGAACCCATAGTGTCATGAAATGGTTCATTACTGAACAAGATCTTCCAACGAATTTTAAATTTTTTTAACTTTCATTTTTTATTGTATTTTGATGTGAAGATTCGATTAATTTCCTTCTTGAATAACCATGAGAGCTCTTGGCGTGCACCACACTTTGGAAATTCTCCATTTGGTTTTCCTCACGTGAAAGAACTTCTGTGGGGATCCAAAAAGAGAGTTTAAAATACGAGGACGCATATTAGAATTTCTTCTTTTGGTTTTTCTCTCTTTGAAAGAACTTCTGTGGGGATCAGAAACGAAACTTTAAGATAGAAGACGCATTTTAAAAATTTCTTCTCTTCTCGCATTTTGGAAATTATTCTCTTTTCTTCTCTTTCTTCTCTCTTTCTTTGAAAAGACATATGGTGGGATCAAAAGCGAAAGTTTAAGATACCAAGACGCATTTTAGAATTTCTTCTCTTCTCGCATTTTGGAATTTATTCTCTTCTCTTTCTTCTCTCTCTCTCTCTTTGAAAGAACTACTGTGGGAATCTTGGACAAGAGTTTGAGATACGATAACGCAACATCGACAACAACAGTTTATAAAACTAAATACACTTCCTTTTTTACCCTTTTCGATCACGGATGGCTAGTTTGGTTTCCCTTTTGTCCGAGTTACGCCCTGTGAAAAGAAGTAGATGAGAGTTATTTTGTTAAAGGTAAATGAGGTACAGAAAATTTTCTGTAAGTCTTTCTCGGAGTCGTAAAAATTTTCACATTGCAGTTTTCAAGTTGACGGCGTTGAGATTGCCATCACAGTGCATTCCAATGTGCAACTTTTGTATTAAACTTTATTTTTCCGTTCTCGTTCGTATACAAGCTGAAACTCTTTTCAGGTCACTTAGAACTTTATTTGTCAATTTTAACAAGTCTTTTTTAAAAACCAACATCAGTTTAAGATATAAGACTAGACATTGAGACCAACGTGTAGTTCCTCTACTTTGTTTACGGGTTAAGCTCCTCTTAATCCTGACAGTCCGAAATCTAAGAACATATTTCAACTATCAATTTTAAAGATAAAAACTTGTTTTTTCATTCTCTTTCAACACCAGTACTATGAAACTCAGGCAATAATAACAAAAATAGAAAGATGTAGGTCCAAGTAATATCTTGGAGTGAAAAGCGAAAACCTATCTTTTCTTATGGGTAACACAAAGAGACTGGTATATTCTCCTGCAACAATATAGGTCTTTACAATGTCTATATGAACACGCTCGAAAACACAATTTTATAGCTATTCATAAAACAGTCGAGTCATAACATGTTGATGTTGCATCTAAGAAATGTGGTTACTCTTTAACTAAAAAGTCTACCGGAAAGCAAATATTGAAAGCCATAGTTAAAAGAAAATAAAAACAACACGGAATATTTTTGGAAGTTCCAAAAATTTCCAAAGAAAAGCTTACGAAAACTATATATCATAATAATTGAAACCCCCACTTCCATTCTAGTCAACTATATAATTTACACAGCTGATTAAGAAAAATTTACGTGCTTCCAAGTCTTGACATTTCCTTGTATATCCCTTAACAGAGGTATGATATAACCAGCTGCACGAAATGTTTTTTATGTTGAAGCTCACGAAAACTATATATTTTTATAATCATAAAACCCTAAACTAGTCAACTATACATTTGACACAGTAAATTAGTTAAGATAAGTTTACGTCTTTCGAAGTCTTGACGTCTCCTTGTTTTTCCTTTACAGAGGAATGAGTTACCATAGTTCTTAGACAAAACAACAAACAAACAGCTGATATTTTTAATTTCATCAATATATTAGTCGTAGCCAAAATGATAAACATTTTAATGATTTCCATCAGGAAAAAGTTAAAAACTACAAGTGCATGTAGGCGCAACTTACTGTATAGATCACAATATTTTAGAAAAATCTTTTAAACACCTTAGCATTTAACTTGTTAAAGAATGAGGTTTTTTTTCACTTCCAGCCAAGCTCAACAATGAATTTCACTCCAACTCCTCCACTCCAAGATTGCGATCCGTTTTTTGACTCAACTCTGGGCAACGTAGCAAAGACCTTAGCTTACTTTGTGCTGATGATCCTCACCTTTGGCGGGAATTTTTTGGTTGTTGCAGCAATTTACAGGAACCGCAACTTACGATCAACCATCGACTTCTTTATCTTAAACATGTCGGCGTCCGATTTATTGCTGCCGGTTTTTGATTACCCGAACCAGATGAAAAATATTCTTTGGTCGAGGGAGTGGCCACTAGACGGAATCTTTGGAACTATAACTTGCAAGCTGGTGATGTTTATGGGAGAATTATCTGTGATAGTTTCAATTTTGACTTTAGAGATTATTGCAGTTGAGCGATTTTTCAGCGTTGTCTTTCCAATGAGAAGACAAACGATTCGTAGCAAGAGGTCGTGTTTCATCGTCATTGCCTTAACTTGGTTGGTTTCAGCGATTTACCCTTCGGCATATTTCTACTCGTTCAAACTTAGGATCATACCCGTCCACAATCGAACTTTTACTTTGTGTCTCAATGACTGGCAACCAGCCTTTAACAACGCCGAAGCGGCAAAAATTCAGCCGATAATCGCCTTTGTCGCCTTTATCTTGTTTCCGTTTGTACTCATTACCAGTCTTTACTCGGCCATCATTGTCTCCCTACACAGACAAAAAGCCAACTTTCATTTCCCGTCGCAAGTGGCACGGCTTAGAGCGAAGATTCGAAGACGAATAACCCTTATGTTACTGACAGTGGTTATCATGTTTTCAATATCGTGGTTTCCCTTAAATGTGTTCTGGTTCTTGCTCATGTTTGTCGGGCATTCTTACAAACTCTGCGAAATGAAGCGGGCGATGTTTTACTCAATCTACTTTACTTATGTTCATCATGCTGTCAATCCATTCATTTACTGCATCTTCCTAAGGAGCTACAGGGAAAGTTTTCTTGCTCTGTTCAGTTTTCTTACACGATGTAAGCCATGCTGTAAAAAGCAAGAGGAACCCCATGCTGCAATGGAGTGTATTGGTAATTCACCTGCCGAGAACCATCGTCAAGGGCGGCCTACCTGAGCACTTGGACAACAGTAACAAACTACAGGAGTCTATTTTAACCAGATTTTAATGTTCTTCGTAGGAAGAGAAAGCCTAGGGCCCAGTTAGCACAGTTGGTAAGGCGCCAGGTTGTCTGCGGGAGGCCCGGGTTCGATTTTGCCCAGAGCTCACTTATGGTCTTATAATAACTGAGAAGAAGGTGCTGCCTTTGCTCTAACATCTGCAAACGGTTAGAGCTTCGCGTCTTCTCAGATAAGGACGTTAAACTGTAGGTTTTTGGAGTCCTATTGGTTTCATAACCAATTGGATTTTCTTGCTACCCAAGATAAGTTAGGGCTATAAATTAAGCGTTTCTAAAAGAATTAGAAGGCTGGTACATCTGTAAACGATGTCTTGTTTGACCAAACATTTTTAGTTTCCAATGCTGTAGTAAAGGAAAACGTAACTTGACGTGCTTCAAATGTGATCAATCAACAGAATAGATTTGTTTATCCACACAAACATTTCTGATAGCTGGTAAGGTTTATTGCTTCATTAGACATATGAAGAAAGAAGAATTTGCAGTATCTCGCATAAAGGCGGATATAAACGGAAGTATGCCTGAAGAGCTATTTCAACAGACCAATATAAATATATAAAAAAATGAACGCGTTTTTAAAGTGCTAGTGAACTCTATTTCTGCGTAAACACTGACTTTTCAACAAAATAATAAAAAAATCGTCACTACAAGCAATTCGTTCTTCTCATTAAGATTTTTAAAACATTCTTATTCAATTACTTTTGTGTAAATACTGAAAAAAAAAAATCTTCCCTCTAGATCCGTGGATACTACCAACTGAAATTCACCTCCCCATTGAGAAACAGTAGTAAACTACCCATCACTATTCGTCAGTCCCTCTAAAGGGATATTTGTATACTAATCCTAAGGAGGGCGAGTCATGTATCCCAGAGTGCATCGCTGAGTAGAGCCTCACTTAGCTTAGGTGTGATTCGGTCATTTCACCCGAGCCTCGATGACGAGCGCATCGCAGTCTTTTCAATTTGGACGCCTTTGTGGAGGAGCAGTGTAAGGCAATACACTTCCGAAAAGGAAAAGTGTTGTTTGTTTATTTCAGTGATTTGAGTTTACCAAGCTTGCCTTTCTTCATCTTAAGTGCTTGTTCGGGCACGTTAGGTTTCCTGCCCAGCGCTCTTAAAGAGCAGCGTTTCTCGGAATTTTTCTCATTTTATTATTTCAAAATTTGACAGTCCTATTTTAAATACGATGCATGATTTTGAAGAACATGCTGTTTGATGTCTGTCATAAAAAGTGGAAAGAATGAAATATCATAAAACAACTGTAACCTTTATAAGATCAAAACAAATGCTTTGTTCGGAACTCCATCACAACATTTTCCACGAAAAGGTTAGAGAGCACGCCATTTCAGGTTTATATCACTGGCTGACATCTAATCACTTCAAGCTTGAAACACATACTTATTCCACTTGCACTCATTTTACTAGGAAAAATATTGCTTGTGTCTAGCCAATGTTTTAAATTATAGCTTGACATAAAACTGAGGAACAGTTAATTTCTGTAATTGTTTAGCGATCAAACAATTTCTTAGTTTGGATAACAGTTTTTATAAAACAAGTACGACTTTACTACGGGATAGAAACTGGTGGTAACTTATTATTGGTTTTGAATCTTCAACAATCTTCTTACGGGCATTTTCAATGTAAAGACGTAGAATAGACCTTCGCGTGACGTGTTTCTCAGTTGCTCCGTGAGCACTAGCTAGAGTGCGACATGATCGGCAAAACACAAAAGAAACTTCATCTAAATGCATAACATTGTTTTGACTTGATTTCTCTGAGTGAATATTAATAAGTAAACTTTGAGTTGTACAGTACAATCAAGAATTGCTCGTAGAAACTCTCAAAGGTCAAAAATAAAAGTCTAACTTGGTCAGTCAAAAGAAATTTCCACTGTGCAAACATTTATGGTGATCTAATGCGAACTGACGGCGCCTTAATTCCATTAGTCGGCTTCCGCTACGCATATTATTTTTGAATAATAGTTGCGAAAATCAATGTGTACGACGAAATCTAAACTGAGTTGCTGGTAAATTCCCTTTAAAAATCCAGGAATTAAAAATCTAACTCCGTCAATCGATGGGGAATATCCCTTAGGGTCATTTTGGGGAATTTTACCGCGGTCTGATACGAACTGATGGAGCCTTAGGGTTTTCAAGAAACGTCGCCCCTCAACAATAACAACAAGATTAGCAGCGTTTGGGGAACAATCTTTGGTCCGAAAAATTTGGCTTCAAATCGAATGTTTAAAATCGAGCCAGGCCAGGTATGCTACGGTAATTTGGTATAATCTTTCAAGCTTTCGCCGATCTACGGCTTCATCAAGGAAGGAAGGTGGAATTGTTTGGGTGAAAAGTATATCGGGCGAGGTGTTGGGCTATACATTGGAGTATCAGTAACAGTTGGGCCGTGGTTGTGTGTAAATGCTTTTGAAATATTTTGGAACAAAAGTTCTATGCCGGACAAAATAAATTTGGGTTAAGTCGTATAGCATTTTCCACGAGATTCAAAAGATAGAAAACACGCCATTTCAGGTTCACAACTTGCTGCTTTACTTGAAACTCACTCTTATTTCATTCTCCCTCATTTTGATCATAAAAGACGGTTGCTTGAGGACTTTGTAGCTTGGCATCTGTCGAAAGCAATGCAAAATGACTAATTGAATTAATGTCTAGGCAACAAAAACTCAGAGCTTGAAACTCATTTTCCATTCCATTTGCATCATCAGCTATTAAGAAGAATGGTTGGCGGCATTATAGCTCCACATCTGACGAAAAGGATCAGGAATGAAAAATGGCAAACAGAATTTCATTGAATGTTAACGTCTATGCAGTCGTTTAGATTATATAGCATGTCGCAAAATTGAGGGACTTAAGATTTCCGCAGTTTTCATGTGATTAAACAACTACTGTGTTTGGATAGCTTCTTACTTTTCATAAAAATGAATTCAGCTTTCTTTGAATTCCGCTGAAGCATTTTCCACGAAAAAAGTTAGAAAACGGGTCCACAACTTGCTGGTATCTATATATACTGTATTGTTCCAAGCTTGGAACTCATTCTTACTAAATTTGTACTTATTTAGAAGAATGTTGCTGGAGGACTTTGAAGCTTGACTTTTGTCGAAAAAGAAATAAAGAACGGCATGAGTTGAATTGAACGTCTATGCAGTGGAAAAGATTATATTGTTATTTAACCGTTTCGTTGCAGCCCGTTCTTGCATGTCACGTTCCCGCGAAGCGGGTTTCTCGTAATCAACACTTATTCTATTTCAATTGAGGTGGATAGTGGCAGAATATCTACTGAGCGCCAAAGGCAAGAAGCTTGAGAGAGAACTATCCAACGAGATCGAAATGGAATAAGTATTTTAGTATATACCAGGGAAGTAACTGTTTCTTTCAAGAAAAGGAAAGATTTTTTTTTAAAAGAAAACAAACTTTTTCTACTTGAATCACTGAGCATTGCCAAGCTCACGCGTAAGCAGCCTAATCAATCAGTTTTTTGTGTAATAGTTTTTACAAAAACAAAATTAGCTTTGTTTAGTTTCGGTTATAGCATTTTCTTTAAAACATTAGCCATTCCAGGTTTATTACTATAATAGGCCTTATGCATGTTGACGTCAAACTAGACAATTTCACCCCCAAGCCTCGTATTAAAGAAATAGATGCGAGTATTTTGCACGTACGAACCGTATTCACGAAGAAATCGTTTTCATTAGTGGAGGCTTTGGGATTTGATTTATGAAAATATTCACACTTTCGTGATTTTAAAGCGAGGCTTGGGGGTGTTTGACGTAAACATGCATAAGGCCTATTGCTCGAAGCTTGAAAATAATTTCTTATCGACCCCATTTGCATTAATTCTGTTAAGAAGAATGATGTTTTACGACTTTACAGGTAACGTCTGTCGAGAAGGAATGCAAACTGCAAATTGAAACGTCTAGCCGCTGTTTTAGATTACAGTATGTTATGAATTCATTTGAGAAATTAATACAATTGCAATTGTTACGTGATCAAAACAAATTTTTTGTAGGGAGTCCTATCATAGGACTTTTCCACAGAACAATTAGAAGAAAGGAATACAAAACTTAGCCCTGAAAGTTTGCTTTCAACTTCATATTACGTGAAGTTCAAAGCGAGCCTTGGTATCAGACTCTTGTCAAATTATTTGATTTGATGACATCAGTGACACGCTTAGTCATGCAAACAGACTGATTGACGATGCCATCACTGCACGCCTATGCGGGAATTAATACGCTGATCACGTTCTATGGGATAGAACAATTCTTATTTAATTCACCAGAGGTCATTGTGTTTAGACATTTGCTTTAGCAGACGTACCATAACTTGCGACTCGTTCCGAGGTATATTTTGGTTACATCACAGGACAACACAAATTGGTAAGTTTGTCTCCAAACGAAACACCTTATTAGAATATGGTCCATCTTTATCTGTTTCAAATCAAAGTCGTTCATCGGGAGTAAACATTTCTTTTTACATTATTTGTCTTTTACTTTTTTAGTATATAACGTAAATATACCGATGTTTTCCTCAGTAATCATAGCAACTAAAAGAAGTACCCGCAGAAAAACGGCTAGTACGACTAATGGTTGGAACAAACTTTTGTCTTTTATCATTTAAGGAAATATAATGTATAATCGTTTTCAAATTTGAGTTGCCGCACCGAGCAAAGAGAAAAAATGAATAACTTGCAATGGCAGTGATTGCTACATTTCTTGACTTGGTGCTTCCTCATAATTGCGACAAACCATTGACTGTATTTCCCTGGCCTTCCGTCAACGGTCCTGTGAATCACACCATTATATTTTTTGAGCAATGTTCTCGCCTATATAGTTTCGTATCCATTCACATAATGCATCCTCCTAGTTGATGCTACTCTTTTATTCATCTAAGTCTATCTGACGAAATATCAAGTCGGTCAACCTTCCTCTCAATTCCCTTTTAAAAAAGTTTTGTCATGTGCAGAAAGGGTGTGAAGAGATGAAGACGCAGAATAAACGACCAGACACTTACATGTACTTGGTGTGTTTTGTGCGCATGTCGTTGTGAATCTTATATATCTAAATCCTCTTTCAAATTTGTGGACGTGAAAGCTTGACGGTCCTTGTAGCTCATTTTCTCAGTGTAAGCCCCCCGTCGTCAACGATGGGAGTTATAGCCAGCTTGCATACGCGGTTGGAGGTTTATTTTAGAGCAACAACTCACAGGGCACAGCGTTGATGCCAGTTTGGGTTTCGACCAACAGATGGCGGCATCGCCATTCCCTGTGAGTTTCGCGCTAACAAATCAACATCAAGCAGGCTATGGGAGTAAATACTAGTAAGTAAACTTATCACCACTACAAAAAAATGTGTTTGCCATTGATTGAGTTCCTTTTTATTTCAGTGACAATGAATTCTACCTGTCCGCCACCTCCACTAGAAGATTGCGATTCAGTCTTGGACTCAACTTCGGTCAAAGCCATCAAGACCATAGCTTACTCTGTTCTGATGGCCCTGACGCTTGGCGGGAACTGCCTTGTTATTGCTGTTACCTACAGAAATCGAAACTTACGAGCAGTCGCAAACTTGTTTATCCTCAACATGGCTGTCTCTGATTTATTGTTGCCAATATTTGAACACCCAAGGAGAATCAAGAATATCTATTGGCCAAAGAACGTTTGGCCCTTTGACGGAATCTTCGGATCAATAACTTGTAAGCTGGTACCTTTTGTCGGAGACTTGTCATACCTACTTTCGGTCTTGACTTTGGAGGTCATTGCAGTTGAGCGGTTTTGCAGTGTGTTCTTTCCAACAAAAAGACAGCCTTTTCGTGGTAAGAAATCGCATTACATTGCTATTGTCTTGATTTGGCTGATCGCAATAATCTACCCTTCCATTTGCTTCTATAAGTTCAAACTCGACAATAAAGGACATTGCGTTTCAAGCTGGAAACCAGCGTTTGATGACAAAAAAGCGGTAAAAATCCAGTACACCATCTTTCTTGTTGTCTTTACTATCATACCGTTGGTACTTCTAACCACTCTAAACTTGGCCACTATAGTTTCTCTACACAAACAGAAAGTCAAATTTCGCTTTGCGCCGGAAGTGAAGCGGCGTAGAGCAAAGAGAACAAGAAGAATAACATACATGTTATTGACAGTGATTGGTGTATTTCTGGTGTCAATGATTCCTTATAATTGTTACTTGTTTCTAAGAGCCTGGAGTTCTTTCCGGCCCTGCGAATCAAGGCACCTAATCTTTTGCGCATATTTTTTTGCTTATATATACCAAGCTTCGAATCCGTTCATTTACTGCGTCTTTTTACAAAGCTACCGAAAAGGTGTTCTGGATTTATTCACCTGTTTAAAAAAATGCAGGATTTGTCGTAAGGTTCCGAACGAAGCGTGTTATAGGGAAGAACACGTTATCCCAGAGTGGGGAGCAAGCACCGCTTTTAGCCAACATTCTTTATCACAACCTTATAGACTGCGACACTAGCTGTCCACTTGAAGAAGAGCGCGAATGCATTACGAAGATACTTGGCAAATATTTATGAATTTATTTTATCTTTGAATGAGTTTCAACGTGGTAAATATATACGGACTGGTTGGGAGACCATTGTTGTATGTCTTTGTTCACAATTTTCTTTTGTTTTCTGGTCTTGACCC
>JAOBAT010137819.1:0-11820 GCA_026413305.1 Hydrozoanthus tunicans | reverse complement strand
TGAGGGATCAAGGCAGGTGTGTTAAGTGAATGATCAAGGCAGGCATGTTAGTTGAGTGATCAAGGCAGGCATTTTAGGTGAGGGATCAAGGCAGGTGTGTTAGGTGAGGGATCAAGGCAGGCATGTTAGGTGAGGGATCAAGACAGGTGTGTTTGGTGAGGGATCAAGGCAGGCATGTTAGGTGAGGGATCAAGGCAGGCATGTTAGGTGAGGGATCAGAGCAGGCATGTTAGGTGAGTGATCAAGGCAGACATGTTAGTTGAGTGATCAGGGCAGGTATGTAAGGTGAAGGATCAAGGCAGGCATGTTAGGTTAGTGATCAAGGCAGGCATGTTAGGTGAGTGATCAAGGCAGGTATGTAAGGTGAAGAATCAAGGCAGGCATGTTAGGTAAGTGATCAAGGCAGGCATATTGGGCGAGTGATCAAGGCAGGCCGGTTAGGCGAGGGATCAAGGCAGGCATGTTTGGTGAGTGATCAAGGCAGGTATGTTAACTGAGTGATCAAGGCAGGCATGTTAGGTTAGTGATCAAGGCAGGCATGTTAGGTGAGTGATCAAGGCAGGTATGTAAGGTGAGGGATCAAGGCAGGTGTGTTAAGTAAATGATCAAGGCAGGTATGTTAGTTGAGTGATCAAGGCAGGCATTTTAGGTGAGGGATCAAGGCAGGTGTGTTAGGTGAGGGATCAAGGCAGGCATGTTAGGTGAGGGATCAAGACAGGTGTGTTTGGTGAGGGATCAAGGCAGGCATGTTAGGTGAGGGATCAAGGCAGGCTTGTTAGGTGAGGGATCAGAGCAGGCATGTTAGGTGAGGTATCAAGGCAGACATTTGAGGTGAGGGATCAAGGTAGGCATGTTAAATGAGTGATCAAGGCAGGCATGTTAGGTGAGTGATCAAGGCAGGCATGTTAGGTGAGTGATCAAGGCAGACATGTTAGTTGAGTGATCAGGGCAGGCATGTTACGTGAGTGATCAAGGCGGGCATGTTAGGTGATGGATCAAGGCGGGCATGTTAGGTGAGGAATCAAGGCAGGCATGTTAGGTGAGGGATCAAGGGAGGCATGTTAGGTGAAAGATCAAGGCAGGCATGTTAGGTGAGGGATCAAGGCAGGCATGTTAGGTGAGGGATCATGGTAGGCATGTTAGGTGAGAGATTAGAGAAGGTATGTCGGAGACCTATTAGAGCTTGCATATCAACTGAAAGACTACAGTAGGCGTGATAGATTAGGGATTAGAGCAGGTGTGTTGAGTAAGGAAAAAGTAAGTTATTTGAAACAAACCTACTCAGAACCCTAACCCTAAGTTGCTGGTTGTGCTAACTAGTTGTGTTAAACGGTGGCCAATGTTCCAATTTAGTCTCAGTTAATCATCCACCAATTTCAAAGCATTTATAGCGGAAATGCACACTACCTGCAAAGAGCCTTGCTATAGTCGAGGCAGGTAGCGTCCTTAAAGAATCAACAGAAATAACTACTACTTTCTTAAACGGACCGCAAGAATGTGCCGGTTAATAGTTCGACAGATTTCAAATAAAAGAGAGCAGTACCTAAGTATTCTCTAAAAGTATGCGTATGCATTTGGTGAGTACGGCCAAACGAAGCTGAAGCAAAGCTTGTAAAAGAGTAATTTTATCGGCAAGACCTTTGAGAGTACAAAGTGTGGTACAGCATGGGAACTAAAGTTGGCAAAATTAATTAAACGCTGTACCTTTTTTGAGTACTGATCTTTTCTTTTTGAGATTTGGTAACAATATGAATGAGGTGTTGAATTCATGGAGCTACTATTAACTGTATCGATAAGAAGGCCGTACAAATTTGGAAAACCTAGTAAAGAGGTGGCCATATTAACGAAGAAATCTTATTAAAAAGGTGGCCGTACTAACGAGGAAGCCCTGTTAAAAAGGTGGCCGTACTAACGAAAAGACCCTGTATAAGAGGTGGACGTATTAACGAGAAAGCCTTATTAAAGAAGTGGCCGCATTAACCAGAAAGCCCAGTTAAAGAGGTGGCCGCATTAACCAGAAAGCCCAGTTAAAGAGGTGGCCGTATTACCCAGAAAGCCCTATTAAAGAGGTGGCCATATTAACGAAGAAGCCCTATTTAAGATGTGGCCGTATTGACGAAGAAACCTTTTTAAAGAGGTGGCCGCATTTACGAGGAAGCCCTATTAAAGAAGTGGCCGCATTACCCAGAAAGCCCTATTAAAGAGGTGGCCGTATTACCCAGAAAGCCCTATTAAAGAGGTGGCCGTATTAACGATGAAGCCTTATTAAATAGTTAGCCGCATTAATGATGAAGCCCTATTAAAGAAGTGGCCCTATTAACCAGAAAGCCCTATTAAAGAGGTGGCCCTATTAACCAGAAAGCCCTATTAAAGAGGTGGCCGCATTAACGAGGAAGCCCTGTTAAAAGGTGGCCGTACTAACAAAAAACCTTGTTAAAGAGGTGGCCGTATTAACGAGAAAGCCCTATTTAGGAGTTGGCCGTATTAACGAAAAACCTTGTTAAAGGTTCTTCTACCTCACGAGAACACTTAGAACTTTCTTAACGGTCTGTTACTATTGATAGAAAAATCTGGCGATTAACTAACTAAAAATCAATTAGGACCGTTAATTAGTCCAATAATCAGATCATGGTTAACTTGACTTTTGCGTCTGTATATCTTTTTATATATATAAACGATAGAAAAATGTTACGATTAACCAATTAAAAACCTATTAGGACCATTACGCTCTTAACCCACCATTAAGGTCAAGGTAAAGTTGACCTTTTTTCACTGACCAGCTCATTCTAATTTTTGGTTGTGAAAAAGAAAAGGTCCTATTATCAATCTATTGCTCGTTTTTTGCGATCAAATCTGCTACGAGATACTTTTCCAAGCAATTTCAATTTGTTTTGATCAAATCGCTACAGCATACTTTGGGCCATATTTATCAATTTAAGAAAAACAAAATGTTAATGTAGTTTCTGTAAGAGAAGCTATGTACCGAACAGATACCCTGCTAAAAACCTATCCAATAATAAGAATATGTTTTACTGGGACACAATGTAAGTTGATCTACTTTTGGTTATCCATCTGATAAGCAATAATATCTCAACTTGTATTTCCTGTAGTGATATACTTGTGTTCTCTGATGGAACTCTTTTGTGGCTTTCTAAACCAACAGTTCTCCTGGAAACGTTAGATGCACGATTGGCTTGTTGCAATAAGATAATGCCTGGTCACAATGACAGACTGTTATTAATAATTTCTTTTATTAAAGCTCACTTTTCCTCACCTCTTTATGGAATTTATGGGGAATAAAGGCGTCAGTTAAATTAAACACTTCTTACAACACCTTCGAAAACTGATTATGTTTTAATTTCAATTAGTTTTTTTTATTAGAGGCGATTAAATGAGCTATCTATTTCATCAGTTGTACTATTCTTGGTTATCTAGCTATTTATGTAGTTATTGGTCTTATAGAAATTCAACAGAATTATTATCCTTATGGAGTTTATGGGGAATAAAGGCGTCAGTTAAATTAAAACTCTTTATCAACACTTCTTACAACACCTTCGAAAACTGATTATGTTTAATTTCAATTAGTTTCTTTTATTAGAGGCGGTTAAATCAGCTATTTATTTCAACCGTTGTACTATTCTTGGTTATCTAGCTATTTATGTAGTTATTGGTTTATAGAAATTCAACAGAATTATTGGAGCACGATACAAAGCGTGTTTTTGATCGACTTTTATCTCCGTGCCAATTTAATATTTGTCTGTTTTCTTTTGGTATTGCAATTTAAGAATTTAGAAATTAATTGCTTACTTTGTGAAAGCAAAACATGAGGAACACGAACCTTCAATATTTGAACTATTACAGAACAAGCCTTGGTTTTTATCACTCTGTTTGCTTTAAAGAATTTTTGTTTTTGCTGCTGTCGTAACTAACAGACAGCACTCAGGTATAACAGGCAGCTGCCAACTGAGTCGGGTGCGCGGCGCTACAATGGGTTTTTCTAAGCCAAAAATGTATTGGTCTTGCGCATGATGTTGATAGGTATATAGATTAAGATAAGGAAGCTTGTATCGCCTTGCTGGGGGACTGTTTAAAAAAACAAAACCAAATTTTGTTACATGTTCTTTCCTCTGTCATCAGTCTTTTTAGTGCTACACTAATACTTTAATTAACGATAAAAAAAAATAAATAAATAAAAAAATAAAATAAAAAAAATAAATAAATAAAAAATAATAATAATAATAATAATAATAAAAGTTACAATTACATTTGAATCTAAAATGTAGTTAACTTGCTATAGGCTAATCGTGTCTTCTTTAATTAATCCCAAAGTGAATTAGTTAGAAGAAAGACGCAAGAAGAAATAAAATAAAAATAAAGAAAAAAAGGAAATATCTTTAAAACTGGAACAAATTTATTGTGGAAGGAACAGTTGAAAAGGATTTTACCCTAAAGAATTGTTAACAATATTCTTAGCTTATATCGATATCAATTTGAAGTGGTCAACAGTGATAACTGTTCATTAACAATCATAGCTAGATGCTCTTCAAATAGAAAAGTCACATTTTCTAAATTATGAATTTTACTTAGTTTAGACTGGTATAACTCTGATCTGAAAAGCTTGTCCAACGGAAGGGCTGCTGTTTTTTTGGACAGATCAAATTTCGGATTCTTAATCTAGAGCTTCATTTTTTTGTATGCTTGGCAATGAAACCGTTAGTTTGTTTCGCCCTGATGAACAATTTTAAATCACAAATACCTAGAACCCTTTTAACATATTGAACTTGTTTAATTCTTAGTTAGATAAAGTGAACTGTTATAATCGAAAAATTCTAATGGGAACTAAAATTTTGCCTGGCAACATTTTCCAGTAGTTGATTAATGGCTTTTGTTTGGCAAAAGCAAAGCCTTTTGTTAAGCTATTGGTTTAGTAGCGCTCACCTCATTTTCTGTTTGTTCTTTGGAATTCGGTCCGAACTGACTCTTTAATTCGTGAGCCGGTTTAACACGTGTCGCTTGTACTGATATGTTACCAAAAATTTTCTTTAAACAGGAACCATCAGTTGTTTTAGCTTTGTAACGGCTAAAATTTTCGAGCTGCAAAATTCAAATGTAATTCAGGTCCGTCGTTATAAACTGTATACCTAATTCAATTCATTAAAAACAGAAAACTTGTGTTGGATGTTTTTTTTCGGTGCCGAAGACATGTATTACGTCGGGTCGCGTCTGCCTGTTAAGGAGATTGAATAAAGTTTTATGCTTAAAGTGTTTCCAGATGAAAATTGTTCGGCGTTTTAAACATTGTGTTTGTGCTTTTAAAGGTGTGAAAGTCCTAAAATATGTATTAAGAAAAAAAGTGCAAATTTGAGGTTGCTAAGAATTCATAGAGATTCAGGCTTTTAAAAAATTAGAAAGCTATTATATACAATATTTGTATAAAGCAATGGTATAGATCAACATGAATCGTGTTTAAACAACTGAAATGAAAAGTTTCTTTTCAACTTCAAGTATCGCTACTTGTTTTGAAACTGCGAAAATGAATGATTTACCCGTCAACCACAAGTTAAGCTTGACACTTAAGTCGCAAAACGGTTTGACACCTGTGACTCTGACATAAAAAATTCACTACGAACGGAAAGTTTGTACAATTAAAGTTGTCAAGAAAGAAAGCGTGCAATTTATGGCTGTCGAACCACAAACACATGTTTTTGAAATTTTGTTGACATGAGCATCACGGTTTGTCTTCGAACAAAATGCTGTGGTCAAATGTAATGGGTTGAATGGCTTTATGGAAGATAATTTTTGATATAACAGTTTACACAAACAAACCAGGACCATCAGTGCGTTTTTTAAAAAAATTATCATTTTTAGAAAACAGCAATTTGAAAGTTTTCTGACATAAGGCCAGCGGATACTGTTGTTTTTGAATAAACGAAAGTTTCGCTTACTTTACTAGCAAATTTAGAGTTATTAGATTGTAAGGTTTTGATAATAGTTTTATGGTAGAGTAACACAAACCTTGAATTAGACGCTAAAGAAGCTCTCTTTAGAAGCAAAACAATGTGTTTTAGAAGTTAAAGCTTAGGGATTTCAAAACTTTTGTAAAGAAGGGCTCAGTTATAGATTCTCATTCAACTAAAAATGCTTTAAAAGGCTACCAATTACCGAAGTGGCTGACCTAAGTTAAAATTTTAAGCGATAATTGTTTTACCGCGGCAATATTTAGCCGGGCACACAATTCATTAAGAGATACTTTAATTGCAAGGCCCTTAGTGTAAAATTCGGACAATTTTAACTTCATATATAATGGATAGCTCGTAACCAAAAGTGCTAGCGCGGGCAAGAGTGTTTCAAAAAGACACTGGAAGATTTTGTCGGAGTCAAGTTTTGATTTAATGCCAGACCATGAGGCGTAATGATCAAAGGGAAGTTTCATATTTATTTAAATTAACTAAAAGAAGTTTTTATTAGTTTTCGTCTTGTTACAGTACGATTGAAAGGCTGGCCGGAGGAGCAGCTGTCTCAAGGAGGCTCTTTGCGCGGTTCCAATTAGTGGCAAAGGACAACTCTCCAATTAGGCAACAAAACTAGCGAACAATACCCCTTAATTAACGGGTTGTTTTGTTAAACAATATCGCTCTTTAAAAGCTCTTCGACTCGATTGTTTGTCCGATGGTTGGCACATGCGTACTCATCCTTGAGAACCCGTTTCATTGGTTCATTGAGTAGCAGGTGTGTATCACATTGTAATCGCCTTGTGAACAACCCACCTCGCTGGCGCAGTTAACAGCCCTTGATGTCTTGCGCCGGTACAAATATTTACAGACATCTCGAAGAGTAAAGTGTCGGAAAGGAAGTCAAGATGCCAAAGTCATTTTTGGTTAAGAAGTTATCGGCCTCTCCCATATTCGCCCCTAGCAGGGGGCCGGAAGGTAAAGTGGGCTAGTAGTTCCTCCTTTTGAATGTCACTAAATCACTGCCGGAAAATGTGCTTGGGCTATGCTATACAGTGTTATTAAAAGCGAACAAAGAGGTTTCTGAAAAAGGTCACTAGAAAGCCAATTTGTAAGTAAGGTTTCATCTCACTCTAAACAAATGCAAAGCCCTTAGTCAAGAGAACAGTAGTATTGATTGTGTGTAAGACGTCTTATTGGGGTGATTGTTAAGTCATTTTCTCTGTCAACATTTGATATAGGGCTCGATAGCTTATCGCCACAGGAGTTCTTTGTATGCCAGCTCGTGATAATATTTCACTGTCCAACTACCATTTCCTCTCTCTGGATATCAAAAGACATATACCCAGAAAAATTAGGAAAAAAATTATGTCTAGAATCGAAATGTAACGAGAAGTAGCAATACAAGCAGTAGGTTTGGGGTAATAATTAAGTCTTATTTTATTATTCTAAGATTGACCTTCGTATTCAAGTCAGTATTTTTACAATTCGAAACACACTGGAGTAACTTTTTATTTGGAGCAAATGCCAAAAACTTCTCTAAGTAGCAACGTACACACGTTTGAATGAACCTTATGTCAATACAGTTCAATATCGACAGCTTGTTCGCGTATTTCTCTAAAATTTGATGTTCATTGACAGAATGTAAATCCTTGAAATGGGACCTCTGCAAATAATGCAGAAAAAGTTAATGACACCACAAGTTGAGTTTAAAAAACTCTTGGTGATCAAGCGGCTTATCTTGTTGAATGATCTTATCCACTCAGTCATGAAAATTCGACAAGTAATCTCGAGGAACGAGGTTCCCGCGGAGAAGATACGATATTTTTGAAAACAGGTGCTTTGAACAACGAGATAGCTCATAATAAAAAATTCATTACCTCCTCATCCCACTTGCTTGCTAAACACAGGTAAAACAAACGAGTGTTTGCCGTTATTTCTGTCAATAAATCTTTCTACCTGCGACAAGCACGTGCTTAACTCTTCCAGATTACCCTGAGTTGACAAAGTCAGTATTAACTTGGTTACAAAAGATATAATCTAAATGTATCTTAGGTACTTTTTAGTGGCCCCGTTTTAATCCTAGTGATCTATAATTGATCAGCTTAATCTGCAAACTTAAAACATAGTAACCGGCAAGCTGTTGTTAAGAGTCTGGCTGCTAAAGCCCTTTCTAAATTTTGTTAAAAGATCCTCTGTAACTGATTCCTGTGACTGACTTGATCTTAATATTGGTGCTGTATATAGGATTTACATACAATTACTGGTCAAAAGTTTGCAAAAAGAAACACTAAAACAAAAAAATGATGTACGTGGTTTATTTATTCAGAGATGGTTCAAGAAATGTTTGAGATGTTCACCTGAAAACTTCTCACGTTGAGAAGTCACCAGTGTTTTTGGTGATACTTCACAAAAAGAAGTACAAACAAAATGCGGGTACCAAACTCCGTGTTTTCTTATATTGTAAGCAAAGAACTCGACTAGCATTTGGATTTAAAATATATTTTAATCAGATGTAACTACACGAGACTTTGCTTTTTAGGGATTTGTAACCGTGTTTGTACAGTTCAGTTGGAAATGCCGTCTAAGTACCGATCGGATGTTAAAGGTTTTTCAAATTTGGGGAAACAAACAGATTAATGTCTTGTGTAAATATTAACTTAAACACTCGGTAAACTTTTTACATCGCTCGGATAAACACAGAAGATGTTTTACGGCGATCGGCCGATGGAAATCTTGTAATTTTTTTCTGACCTGAATGTTGCTTGGGAATTAAAAGGCCTAAATTTTATTGACTTAGCTTATGGACGGTGCTCTTTAGTTGACGGAATACTTCAGCTAAAGCGTCTGCTTCAGATTGAAACAAAAGGGAACTTTAGGAAAAAATCGATGTATGGGTCTTCGTCTATTGTCAATCAAAATTTCAAAGCTGGTATTAATCAAAGACAAGAACAGGTTTCTATTGAAGTATCTCCAGACAAAGTACTCTAAAACACGAGTTATTAATGCAGTTTCTTTGAAAAGAATCTCGTTGTTACTGACAGCATCTCTGCTCGTAGTGGCGTTTTTCGTCAGTCTGTTGGCAGTTATCTAACAAGAAACAAGCTTCAGTTGTGGCTAACCAATAAATTTAAAAAATGAACATCTTTTGATATTCAAAGAGACCACTCGAATTCTTACAAAGCGTAACCCGTGCGAACTGTTAGGGGGTCTTTTGTATCCTCGGCACACAAACGTTTCTATACCACAATTATCTTGTACATTTGTCTAAAGTGGAACTGTTTTAATGAAAGACAAGAACACATGGCACAAACGCATCCAATTTGTTCATGTAATGCGACCTATATTGCAAGTACTCTACTTTAAGCGCTCTCAAACTAAAAACAAAACCGTTTTTTATAAACATTTTGGTTACCCGTGAGTTTTTAAAACAATCGTTTACTAACTAGAGATAAAACCTCGAGTTTAGATCAGTACTACGAAGACTCGATCATTTGTTAACTCCCAAGTTAATTAATTAATTTTTTTTAAGAAAATATTTTTTGTTTAGTCATTTTTCTAAACCTATACTTAAGTTTGAGACCAATTTGTTTGTCTCAAGCGGGCACTGCAACCGAATCTGTAAGTGGAATTAAGAGAAGTTTTGACACATAATAAATGGGCTCGTTTTAGCTTTGGACACAGTAAAATAATTCAAATTTAAATTCAAAATTTGTCCATCATCAAAGCAGTCTTTTATGCATTAAACACTTGTAATTGTATCTAGTTTGTTTGAAACCCCAACATCGCATCTGCCAGAATAATCTTAAAACAATTTCACCAAAGAGAAGCATCAGTCCGGAATAATACGTGTCTAGCTTTCCGCTATCTATGTATGTGTAACGGTTCTCCTATTGTCCCAGTCTAAACAATAGATAAATACGAATTAATTAGGTCATACGGCGTGGCTCCGCTCGAAAGTAACTTCTTCTATTGAGCTAAATTTACCAAAAATGAAAACATTTAAATAACAAATCATCTACAACAATGAAGCGCTTCATAACAGTTTTAGTTTCTTACGCATTTTTGCTTTGAAACTGAGAAAAAAAGTTGAAATCAGAATTAAAGCATTACTTTAATAAAAGCGCTGCGATACTGAAACGGTACAGAGAAGCTAGAGTACAAAGAGGTATGGTGCGATCCAATCGCTTCGTTTGCACAGTCCTGAAAATGCTTTTGACACTAATGAAGGGCTATGGCGATAGTTTGTAAAAGCTATTTATCCTCTTTAAACACGTGTAAACAACAAAACAGATTTTTGTAAATAATATGTTAACGCCTTACTGCTTTTCAATTGATGTGCTTCTGCGAAAAGAAGAGATTAAAAGCTCAGACAAAACCATGGCAACAGTAATTGTTTTGTCATAAATTAAGCAACTTGACGCGGAGCTCGGGTTTTCCTGTTCAACTCCAAGGGGAAACAACTTATAGCGAAGAACAGAGAAAACGCTTAGAAAAATCTTAGCTCTAACTGAGTGGAATTAAGCAAACGACTTTTTGCTATTTGGTCAGACGGTGCCGGTGGCCATTGGACCGGCAAACAAATAGCAGCAACTAACATTTTTCTTTTTTTAAAAAGACCTGTAGTACATCTAAAGATTCCCTTATTAAACCGACCTTTTTTTCAAAGACATCAATTCCTTTTACAATTAGACAAAAACTAATCCTTTTCTGTTTTTAACAGCCAAGATACCAACTGCATGTGCTTTCTGTATGCATATTGTTTTAGACCAAAGGCCACGTTTTCACTTTTCATTTTTAGCCATTCTCAATGCCTCAACAGAGGATAGTCCAATAGCGAGAACTTCTTTTGCTTATATTTTTATTGATTATGAGTTTTTTTAGCTTGTAATTATCATTTTTTTTATCAAACTTCCTTTTTAATTTCACGCCGCCAAAGTCTAGCTAGGCAAGAGACTATAAACTGAAGTAGACGTAATGAATTGATTTTGTTTGCTGTACAAGGAGTAAAAACTAATAAATAATTTTTGTGTGGGTAAAATACCATAACAACTGTTTCCAAGTACTGACAACATTTTACGAACGAGGGAAGTGAGTCAGAATAATGTTGTTTTTGGCACATGATAAAATATATTTCGATTTCTCAAGCCCGAGAGTGTAATGTTCATTTTATTGTTCAGATCCGACCATAATAAGCGTAACGTATAAAGTAAAACACGAGTCATCTAGCTATGGTTTCAAGGGTTCTTAAGAATTTACAATTTAACAGACTGATATAGACGTTAATTCTATACGTTTTCTATTTCTCTGTTCTTTTCGACGCTGAGCTAAACTGAAACACTCGGCTGAAATGATAGCCAGAAGTTTAATAATTATGAACTTTTTTACAACCAAACCTGTTTCGTTGTGAGATTTTCCTATATTTCTCTTTTTTTGTAAGTTTTGAACTCTGGAACTAAGAGGTGTCCAGAGTGAAACTAAGGGAAGACGTTTGAGTGACTGAATCCGTCGATAGAAACTTTTTATGATGATGTACCACAAAAGCGGTGATATTTTACTTTACAAAAATAGTAAAAGTATTAACAAGCATTTTTTTTACCTTTGTTGTTTTTGAAGCTATAGTTAAGCTAGTTACTTTATTTGTTAGAATGGCGAGAATTAATGAAAACAAAGTTCTGTATCGGACAATACCCTTTCAGTTTCAATCAATAATCAACAACTAACTCCTCCTTTTATAAAACATAGAAACTACAGTAAATCCCCGCGAGTAAGAACCTAAATTTTAAGAACAAGTTAGGCTAAAATCTACCAGTTATGCCCCCTCTAAGTAAGAACCTATTTAGCCTAAAATTTGGATTCAGGTTCTTAA
>JAOBAT010137808.1:0-11821 GCA_026413305.1 Hydrozoanthus tunicans | reverse complement strand
TTAGTGAGATTCGAGCTCGCGAGGTAAAGATCTCACTAAAATTTTGCCGCACACGTGCGGAACAAGCTGAGCAAACAGCTCAGCTGTTTACCTCACATGTGCGCCGGCCTTAAAGGTATTGTATTGTCATGTATTGTACACACACTCAATACTTGTTACTGCTTGCAGTAAAATAGATCAGTTTATTGTATATAGTTACCAAATCAGTGAATAACAATTTTCACATGTTCTGATTGGTTCCTGAAACAGTAGATATCCAGGGCTATTTACTGTTTGAGAAAGCTGTTAAAATGACAACTTCTTGTGCAACAGTCCAGGAAGAAGAAATTTATAAGATAAACAACTCAGCTGTTTCATTAAAATATGCAAAAAGGGCATTAAAACATTGATGTCATGTCTGTATTCATAGGTAGGGTGAAAATTTTTTTATCCTGAAATTTCAGGAAAAAACTCAACTATTATAAGGAATTGGCTTTTCTCACTTTCTTTACTTGTGCGTTAAAACTCGGAATAAAATTAATCAGTTATATACTTGGATCAAATTTTCCGATCACCAACTCTCACCTTAATTTATTCTACTGATTTAGTCCGTACTAAAACATGTACAATTATCCTCTTCAGTGTTGGTATCTAGTGATAGATATTCATCTGATCGGCCCTTCAGGGCTTGGTAAATACTCACTCTTATTAGAAACACACAAGTAATGGTGTTTTATATACTATCTCGAAAGCTACAATCAAATTGGCTAATCTCTTTGCTGTCTATTGAGCATTAAACAGAATCAGTAGTGAATCTAAAGCAAATATGTGAATATTCTAACAACTTCCATATTGACTTACTTTCTATTTGCCAAATGGAATATTGCTAAATTCTCCTAACTAGAACCCATGCATACTTTTCCTGTTATCAGTTTAGGAGAATTTTGCTTTTTCGTATTTGGCAGTTTTCTGTGTCTGATCAATTTCCATGTTCTCAGTACAGAATAACCTATTTTATGCTAGTTATGTAGGGAGAAGTTAAATGTTGATAAACTGGTTGGGGTTGAAAGATTAAGAGTAGATCAATTTATAGTCCTCACTACTTGTGGAGAACTGAGAAATTGGATTTCTTTATTTTTTTTTGCATTTTTAATTTGTGATAAAAAAGCCATCAGTAATACAAAAAATACATTTGATTCCCCCTTTTGCTAACCTTAACCTGCTCCTCAAAAGTAATTTTTGAAAATGAATGTGAAAATAGTTAAGAAAAAAAAAACAAAAAATGTAAAAATGTAATTTAATGTAAAAGGAGCAAATAAATAATGCTTTGAAAAAAAAAAGAAACTAAAGCAAAGCAGATTTTTTGTTGGTTTAAATTCCAAGGTAGTAAATTAGGCTAAAATATCAAGACTACTCATTGTTGTTTTAAAATCTAATAGTCAACTCGTTGCTTGGCATCTCATTGACTATTGACTCGTTATGACCCCACCCTATCATCTAATTGTTTACTAAAGTTACTTCCACTGCAACAGATAATTGTTTACTATTCCAATAATTTACAATTGTTATAAAAAGACATTCTACTGTACTGCTCAGAAATTTATTACTTTTTCTGTGTAAAGCAAAGAATGATCACTATGCTTTACATTTGAATTTTTCAGATTTGAGAGTCACTGTTTTATTTATAAATTCTTGTTTATGATCAGAAGAACTAAGAAATAGGTTTTGATAGGTGGTTACACATTCATTTTGGCTCATTTACTGTAAGCCATAAGGGGGGGTACTTTGGGGTCAAAAGGTAAGGGATGGCCGTCAGAAAGGTCTCCAAAAAACCCTAAAAAATACCAAGGGATAAAAATTTTCATCCCTGAAAATACCTCTCGGTTTTAAGATTACCCTAAAAATTCCAATTGAAATCTGAAAATTTTTTCAGGATAGCTAGCAGGTTGGCGCTAAGGCCTCTAGTGTTGCACCGAATGTGATATGCAGTAAATAAAAGCACACATGTAATTGGACGTTTGCCAAAGGACTTTTGTCTTAACTTCTTGTTCAGTATGCACATTTTTTAAAACACAGGGCTGCAAGCAATTCAAAAGCTTCATGTTTTTAAACCCTAAAAAATACCAGGGTGATAGTTTGACACAAAATTTCTTTTGAAAACCCCTAAAAAATACCAGACTGGCAATTTTAATCCCTAAAAAATATGATGGTAAAACCTACCATCCCAATATAGGGAGTACCCCCCCCCTGGCATTTAAGTAACTAAAGGTTTAGTTGTAATTAGTGTTTTGATTTTATTTCTCTCAACAGCTGGCTTGCTGTTGTTGTCCAACTGCTGCTAGTTGCTGCTGTCTCTGCTGCCCATCATGCGGTCGTAGCTCAATAACCACAAGATTTATGTACGTTCTCTTCCTCTTCCTTGGAACATTTGTATCATGTCTCATGCTGGCAAAACCTATCCAGGAATCCTTAATGAAAAACGTAGGTTTAATAATTGCTCTGTATTGTCCAGTGTTTGATTAGGGCTGGAGTCTCATTATTACCAAACTTTTCGTTTTTGTTTTGCAACAATTTTTTTTCTTATTATTAATGTAATATTGTCTTTTATACAGAATAATACAAATATGCAATACATTATTGCATGGCAGAGTGATTTCTTGCACTGTGATTGGTCAGTTTGTGGTCCATAAGTTGCTTTACGGACTCTGTTTTGTTAATACAAGGTCCATATAGAAACTTACGGACCTTATTGGCTCTTGCCAATTTTGTTTACAATGATTCCAGGTTCCAACTAAATGCAACAAATACGAAAACAAAATGTAGCTCCCAGGGGTTTTTTGAAGATGATGAATTTGATTTACCATTGCCTTATCCATGATAAAGTTTTCCATAATATATTTTTTTTTAAATTGAAAAGCTGCTCAGCAGGATAGGGAAGACTCATGACAAGGAAAGAAATTGACAACTTAATTGCAATTAGTGAAAAACTAAAAACACTACAATTTGTAAATGTAACTGAACAAAAATGGAAAAGTTCAAGGGGTATTGATATTGTTTATAGTAAAAAATGAGAATTTCAATATCAAATCTGTACCTGTTCATTATCTCAACATTAGTTGCTGTGTTGTTTTTCAAATTAAATAAGTCAGGAAGAAAGATGGTATAATGGTGCAGCCACTGGTGACAGCTCAACCAAAAAGTTTTTCTCAACTGAAACAAATATATGCCCTACTGTCCTCAATTACAAAGTTTTCCAAGCCATTGCCCAGTTAAAACTTGAGTTCCTGAGTTGCTGTTTTCCTTGTAATAAAAAATAATCACAGATCTAGAAAAGCTTGATATGGTACGTACAATAAACAAGTCTTCTCCACTTGAAGAAAAAACTTAAAACAATTACCCAAAGCTACTCTAGATCTGTGAAAGAGCTGACCAGTCTCCATAATTTATACCCTTACCTCATTAACATGAGTATACACTGCACTAGCTCTCACCTCTTTAACACCAATTTTAATATACAAATAAATTATATTTTGTAGTTTTACCTCATTAGTTAATAAAAGTACCCTTTGTTAATGTACTCCAACTTATATCTTTACTAAATAAGCAACAACAAAATGAAACTTATTTAGATGATTTAATTTATTTTAAAAGTACCTCTACCTTCTTAACAATTCAACATTCACTAAAATGATCATGAAACATATAATTTTCTAATTTAGCTACAATGGCTATATAATATTATTAAAAGTGTATAGTGTAGCAATCTAATGTAGCATTTGGACAGCGATTGTTGACACTTATAACACTGATGTACTATTCATTGGTTGCGTTTATTTGATACTAATCTGTGCATTTTTGAGTCAAAATAAATTAAGTTTTAATACTCAAACTACTTTATGTAGGTCCCATTTGGCCTGTTTGATAAAGCATGCAAAGGGGCTGGAGCTGGTCAGAACTGCGAACTTCTTGTAGGTCACCTTGCAGTTTATCGAGTTTGCTTCGCTATGGCAGCTTTTTACTTCCTCTTCATGTTGATCATGATCAAGGTTGACTCAACTAAAGATTGTCGTGCTGGAATCCAGAATGGGTATTTTTTTGTTTGTTTTATTATTGATTTTTCTATCAATGTTCTAAGGATCTTACAAGCAAGAAAAAGGTGTTGTGAGCTCAAGTTTTCTTACAAAATCTCACTTATTAAGTAATTCAAAACAAGGTTCGTACGGGTCATGTAAAAGCTGGAAAATTTTCATTTTCCTGGCCTGGAAAGTTGTCGAAACTTGATTAGGGTCATTCAGGAAATTCATGGCAAATTAGCAGAATTTAGATTGGTAATAACAGGTAGAAGAATTTTAACCAATCCATATATTTGTACAAAATTACATGCCATGTTGCTGAATAACCAATGGTTTTACCATGGAGATAGACTCGCAGAGACGGAGTGTTGTAAAGCCATGCAAGAGTTAAGTCAGGCCAACTTGTGAGCATGCAACCAAGTATATATGTAGGAATAAGGTCTTTCACCTTTGTGAAAATGGAAAAGGGAAAAATGAAACTTCTTTTGATGTGTTGGGGGAAAAAATATCAATGCTAGGTCATGGAGAACCAAGAAAAATCATTGAAAAAGTCATGACATAACAGATGCGCTCTAATTAGTCTTTCTGTAACAGTTTGATTTGTATGTTGGAATATCATTTATTTAGTAAAACATCTTTAAAAATCCTTCTTCAGGAGTGATTTCGTAAGTTCAGTTTAGGACAAAAGGAAAGCAAAAACAAAAAAAATAATAAGAGTTAAACACAAAAAATACAAAATTAAAATTTTTCCGATCCACAGATTCTGGGGAATCAAATTTCTTGCACTAGTTGGTATTGCTGTTGGTGCTTTCTTTATCCCCAGAGGGGATTTTGGAGAAGGTAAATTTGATTATAGCTTTATTGTGTCTGCTAGGAAACAATAGTACTTCTTTTTTTTTAAATTCAGCTATTGGTAGATTCAAATTTGGACCCTTAAAAAATGAAAAAAGTCTAAGCAAACTATATTCAGCTAGTTCTTGAAAATCTTGATCTTTTTTGTCATGTCTTGAGATGATCATCATTCTCATACTTTTTGTTTTTTTTTAACCATCTTGCAGTCTCAGATTTTCTCACAAAATGGCTTAATATATTCTCAGCATTTTTGGCAGAGCTCAAAACCTCTATATTTTGCTTGAAATTTGTTTGGTTTCTCAGATTTTTCATATTATAATGTCTTGGTCTTTGGTTGTTCATAATTGCTTTCCAAAGTCTCAGCATCTCAGACAATAACGGAATTACATGTACAGTACCATTCATTACCCCCTTAATTATTGTAACTACAATTATTATTAAACACTTCTTGACAATAAGAAATATGTATTTATCAAGTTATTTTAATGTTGAAAAATTAGCTGGATCGATCATCTGTTTTTTTCTCCAGCATGGATGTACATTGGCTTCATTGGAGCATTTTTGTTCATTCTCATTCAACTCATTTTGCTGATTGATTTTGCTCACCGATGGAATGAAAGCTGGTAAGTAAACACACATTTCAAACATTAAACTACATTTAGGATATAGCTAAAATGTACTGACATTTGAAGTCAACTTTGGCATTTTGGTGACACTCAAATGATCTTTGTAGTTTTATAAGTTAATATCAGTATATTAGTTTTATCTATTAGTTTCAAACTATACATTACCATGCCTTGAATATTTTGAGATTAAATATACATACTAGAGCACCTTCAAAAATTTGTTTTGTTAAATATTTTTACAGGACAGCCAAGGCAGAAGAACATAAGAGCTGGTATGGTGGTGAGTAGTGTGGTCAATTTGCTACATTTGTGCAAAAATGAGGTCTCATTTTTGTCTTTTTACTTTTTATTTTTGTTCTGTTTAATTGATGGTTTGAAAAAGTTGCTCTGATACAAAGTCTAGATACAAATATTTAAAATTTTAAACTATTAAAATATATTTAGTTTGTTTCAACTTCTTCAATTCAAAAAGTCACACAGCTTAATTGATAAATTCATGAAATATCTTTTATTTTTTACGAAGAGTTAATCTCGCTCACTCACTCACTCACAAAAGAAAACATGTAAACACCGCTTGGCTTTCTTGTCACTCCAAGTATAGGCATCCCCATCAGGAAAATCCGAGGGCCTCTTGTAGGACCTTCTGCCAGCTCTTTGAAGTTCTTTGAAGTTCTTTTCTCAAGGAAAAATGTTCAAAAGAAGCTCCTTGAAGCACTTTTATAAATTAACTTATTTCTTTTAATTTGTAGGTCTCTTTTTCTTTGCCATCATCTTCTATGGACTTGCTTTTGCAGCATATATTGTCAGCTATGTTTATTTTACACAGGTATGTATATATATATTTATCACATACTTAACTCAATATTTACATAGTAGATGCCAGGGTGAAATACAGAGCGTATCAGCCACCCATATCAATCACATGTGGTGGTATCAAAAACAGCCAATCAGGACGCATGATTTCCATATTATCACGTGTGAATGATATGGAAATTTGAATTTGGTAAATTTTTAAACCATTTTCTGTGTCAATAAAAATATTAATTTTGCATAAAACCCAGAATCTCACTTAGTATGTGATAAAAAGAAAATTACATGGCCACTTGGAGATACGAGTTTTATGTTCTGATGTAGAAAATATCTCATGAGTGAGCACAGCTCACTCGTGAGATAATTTTTCAACACTCAAAGATAAAATTTGTATCTCCGCGCGGCCATGTAATATCCTCTATAATTACACACTGGTGTGTTAAGTTCAGTCTATGAGTTTGATTTTATAAAACTCGCTGCCCCATCCTTTCTTGCCTTCCATCCAACTTCTGTGAGTTAGTGATTGTACCCCTCTTTTCCAGTAATCAACCTACCTACAAACTCATTTATCTGTTCAATAGTCTCCTGAAAGGGGAATTCTCAGGCCTCCCACGACCTGCTTTTACAGCTTTGTTTGTTACTGTTTTATGAGTCAAATGAGTCTGTGAGTCGTGAGTCATGGATCAAGTTATGAATCAGTTTTTTTTAAAGTTTATTAAAGCAAACAAGGATGCAAAGAGTTGTTGAGAGTACTTGGGCTCTCACCAGGAACACTAATTGTGGTTTTAACATTCAACATCTCAGTCAAAGATCTGCTTAAAATCGTTTTATTTACAGCACCTAACTCCATTTGAATGGCATCAACCAGTTCCTTCATTGATTGAATATGTTCATCTGCCCATCTTTTTAGCCATGTAGCTTGGTCAAAGAAGTTTAAGCCATACTATCTGTTTATTGATCCAAGTGCCATCTTAATTTACATCAACCAATCTTCTAACTCTTGAAGCAGTACACCTGGCCTGCATCTACCCAGACAGTTCATTTTTTAAAATCCAATCTAATCTCATAGCTATCCACCCTTCCATTTGTCACTATTAGAGATAATCATAGAACAATTGTCGAAAGAGGTACTGTATCCATTAACTAAAATTACTTTTCGCAACCCAAGAGGCAAATTTAGTGGTGCATCAAGAATTCGACCTTCAAACCCTCCTCATTTGTTATTAATGCCTGTGATTTCTTTACAGGATGCTGGATGTTCTAACAATGACTTAAACAAGTTTTTTATAAGTTTCAACCTAATAATGTGTGTAGTGGTAACAGTGGCATCGCTTCTTCCAAAGGTACAAGAAGGTAGGAATAGTTATGAGTTTTTCAATGTTCTGTTTCCAAGCTCTTGTTTTAAGACTTTCTGGAAGTAGTTGCATCACTGAATTGTTTTCATGAAGTTAAGATTTAAGTGGACAAGTGCTTACCCTTTGGGCCTATTTTGTTTTTGTGTGTTACTTGTAACCCTGGGTAAGCCTGTGAAACTGGAGCAAAAGAAATTTTGTTTTGATTGGTTGTTTTTGGGGAGGGGGAGTGGTAGAAAAGTTAAAAGACTGCCTTGTTCACAATCAAAATCGGGAAAGCCTGACCAAGAAGATAATTCAATTATTGAGTTTGAAAAATGGCTTCAAAACCGCCAACTGCAGCTATGCAAAAGTACCCTTGAGCTGCAAGCTGGAATGACAGCCAAGGCACTGTGTTGTGTTTTTGCCAGGACAACACACTTAGCTTGCGAACATGTTCCAAATATTCAACTGCTTAAATTACTAGTTCTAATCGGTTCCAGTCATTGACTTAAACGGTGTTCAAGAGAAGGCAGAGACTCAAACGCCGATTTACAGAATGTAAACCAGACATGAGCGTCAACCAACTGATCAAGAAATCAATTTACTAACAACTGCATTTGTTTTTTTTAGTTATGAGTTCAGTATTTTTTTTGTGTTGTCCAACTTAGACTTCAAGGAGTGTGAATGTAGTACTGAAAAAATGTATCATTTCTATTTAAGCTAATCCTGCTGTGGGGATTCTTCAAGCATCCATTATGTCAGTGTACGCTGGTTACATGACGCTATCAGCTTTGGTAAACGAACCGCTGGGCACAGTGACTGTGGGCAATGTAACCAGAAGCTGTGAAACCATTGACGTATCACGCACTAGCTCAGAGAACACTACTCTGGCTATCGGAATCATTGTGACATTTTTCCTGGTCGTCTATTCAAGGTATAATGCCAACTATGAGTCAAACATAAGACTCAACAACATTGAGTCCAACTAGTTTCAAGGTTTCCTCTGGAACGTATATTTATCAAACGCTATGGGACTTTTTTCAAGTTTAGAGGTTCCCCAAATACTCCAATTTGTTTTTTTGTATTACTAATACATTTGTACAACAGATATATGCAAATGCACAAATAACCTGCAAAGAGCTTAAAGATAAAAGCAAATAGCTCTGGAACGTTTTTTATGGAACACTATGGGGCCATTTTAGAGGCTCACCAAATACTGCAATTAGACATTTTATTGACATTCTTACATCAGATATATGCAAACTCAAAACTAAGCACACACACATTCGTCCAATTCTTTTTATATTACTAGCATTCGTACAACAGATATATGCAAATTATGCACAAATAACCTGCAAATGGCTTAAAGATAAAAGCAAATAGCTCTGGACCATTTTTTATGGAACATTATGGGGCCATTTTAGAGGTTTACCAAACACTCCAATTACTGATATTTTGTTGACACTCGTACATCAGATAAATTATATGCAAACACACAATTAAGCGCACACACATTTTCCAATTGTTTTTTCATATTACTAACTTTCGTACAACAGATATATGCAAATTATGCACAAATAACCTGCAAATGGCTTATGATAAAGGTAAATAGCTCTGGACCATTTTTTATGGAACATTATGGGGCCATTTTAGAAGTTCACCAAACACTCCAATTACTGAGACATTTTGTTGACACTCGTACATCAGATAAATTATTTGCAAACACACAATTAAGCACGCGCACATTTGTCCAATTGTTTTTTTTATATTACTAACTTTCGTACAACAGATATATGCAAATTATGCACAAATAACCTGCAAATGGCTTAGAGATAAAAGCAAATAGCTCTGGACCATTTTTTATGAAAGACTATGGGGCAATTTTAGAGGTTCACCAAACACTCCAATTAGACATTTTATTGACGTTCGTACATCAGATATATGCAAACACACAATTAAGCTGCAAATATCCTAAAGGCCCTCCTACACTGTGCAGTTCTCTCAGTTACTTGTCTTACAACGTAGACACAAATGGCTGTGACATTTCACTATGTAACAGGGGTTTAAAATATTCAAAGTTAAAAGGTAATTTAAATCAAGCGTTTTCGACTCATAAGGTCATCTTCAGGTGTTGGGTTTTTTTTACCTAAAGATGACCTTATGAGTCGAAAACGTTTTAAATTACATTTTAGATTTAAAGTAACATTTTGATATTTCAAACTTAATTGGCGTTTTTTATGCATTCGTGACAGGGGTTGTCACGCTCGTTTTTTAAAGAATGAATTCCTTCATCTAATCAAAAGGGCTCTGTAACTCAGCGACCGATCATTAAACTTTCGTGGCCAGGTCCTTATTTTTCGCATTCGGCCGAGAGAAGCGTAGGTTCTACTTGACCTGAACTGGTTTTATGAACCGGTTTGCAGTCATTTTGTGTTCCAAAAAAGCGAGATGGTCAAGCATTTGTTGGAAGAGATTTTTTCCGCAGGGTAAAAAATTTTACCGATTGTTGTACATAAGTATTTTACGCACACAATTGAAACCTTTTAACTTTCCTCTTCATTTTTGAGGATTTTTTCAAAAGCTTAACCCACGTGTCATGATTGGGTACTGCACGTGATTGCGACGTCAGTTTACGCCCAGGCTTCGCTCATTTTATTGTTCTTTATAGCATTCGATCATCCAGCAACTCTGAGAGGATAACCGGAAGTTTCTCGGCAACAAGTAAGAAATAGTAATGATATAAACACTCTGAGCAAAAGTTTTCTTATACTTGTTTCGTTCCTGAGCTTAAAGCGCATATGGGAGCTTAAAGCGCATGTCAAGTGAAAAATTTCATTACTTTAGTGTATAGACCTTTCTAAATGAGGAATAAAAATATCTTTTATGGTTCTTGAGATATTTTAACATTTAAAACTTTCCACTGATGACGTCACGAGTGGTTCCGACAAACTTGCATTTCTTGAAAATTTGCTGCCAATCTATAACCTTTGGAAGTATATAAAGTAAAATCGAGCTGCTGACGTATCTCGGGATAGATATGTCATCATTCCAAGTGTGTCTCAAATTTATCCAAAGGTTATAGATTGGCAGCAGACTTAAACGCAAGTTTGTTGGAACCACTCTTGACGTCATCAGTGGAAAACTTTAAATGTTTGAAATATCTCAAGAACCTTGGAAGGTTTTTAAAATTCCCTTCACCACTATTCCTCCTCAGTAAGCAAGGTCTATCCACTGAAGTATTAGTCACTAGCGATAGCACTCCCTAAAAATTATGTCTACCCTCTCGTGTGTGCTTACTAGTCACTAGCGATAGCACTCCCTAATAATTATGGCTACTCGCTCATGTGTGCTTACTGGTCACTAGCGATAGCACTCCCTAATAATTATGGCTACTCGCTCATGTGTGCTTACTCGTCACTAGCGATAGCACTCCCTAATAATTATGACTACTCTCTCGTATGTGCTTACTTGTCACTAGCGAATGATGGCGACGCTGAGAAGGGCGTTGGACGAGTGACAGACGACGAGGAAGATGGAACTGTCTACAGCTATTCCTTCTTCCATTTTATATTCTTCTTGGCTTCTTTGTACATTATGATGGTGCTCACGAAATGGGGAAGGTAAACAATCTCTTTTACTGCTCCATAGTCTATTGTACAAGATTTTATAAACATTTTTGACATGATGGCGTTATGATCAGCGTTTAAAACAGCATTTGAAGTTATTTTAAATGTCAGCATTGTGCTGTTGGTCACAACCCCTGCAGTCAGTAACCAGCGGGGGGGGGAGTAGTCTGGTTCCTGACCAGGAGGAGGGGTGGGGGAAAAGAGATTGGCTGGCGTTCCTGGTACATGCTCAAGCGGTTATCGTGTTCGACTAAGTAATCCAAGGGTTGCGAGTTCGAGCGCCGGTCAGACCGCTGTGTTGTGTCTTTGAGCAAAACATTTTACCGACTTGTTCTAGTCAACTTGGCTGTATAAACGAGTTCCATTTCTGCTGGGGGCTAGTAACCTGCGATAGATTAGTGTCCTCTCCAGGGGGAGTCAAAGACTCTCGATCACTTAACGAAACTGGAGATTAGCGCCGGCCCTATGACCCTTTGCTTGAGAAAGGATTTGGCATACGGATCCAGGAAATATTTGTACAA
>JAOBAT010137797.1:0-11821 GCA_026413305.1 Hydrozoanthus tunicans | reverse complement strand
GGGGGCTGATCTTCTGATGTCATGGGAGATACATAACACGTTTTACTTTTGTGAACGCGACTGATACTGATTTTCTGTAAGGAAATTGAAAACCATCAGCTGATTACAGTCAGGCAATCAATTCTTGATCTTTTACAATAATCTAAAATAACTTCTGTTCTCTTTGATTTGTTTTGCATGTTTGTTGTATATAAATCTTATTTTAAGCTTCTAATTATCGCGCTTTAAAAGCTTCCGGACATCAGGAGCATAAGATGAGTAGCGTGTTTGATAACTGGATTATGTAACCTTTCACAGTTAATATAAGGAAGCTAACCCCTTAGTTTACTTAATATGGGACTATTAACTCGATCTGCAGCCGATTAAATTATTTTATAAATGTGTTAGTTTATGTTATGTACAACAGCAATTTTTTATTAAGAATTTCAGGTTTACAAACGAACTATTACCATTTCCACTGTGCCCTCCCCCGCTTCAGGCGCAAATTTGATCGTTAAGTGAAACAGTAAAATGTTTTCATTACTTTAGTTAGGTTTGGGTGCAAAACAAGCTAGAGTCAACATTCCAACAAATGCACGATATCTTTTGGACTTTCTTATTCTAGCAAACAAGTGACTTAACTATCTTAGTTCTCGGCTGAAAATTTTCCATCTATAGCAAGTAAACTTCAAACCTTTATGTAGTCGTTCATCTGTTCAACTTGTCCTAACTCATTGTGAGGCGGGATTTTGAACACCTCGATTTTCTTCTCTTCGTCAATTTCCACCTGTTCATTGAACACCGCATCTTTCTCTCGAATTTTTAAACTGAATCGCCTGACCTGAAAATACAATAAAACAAAATCCAGTTCTTTTTACCGTGCCTGTATGATTTTGATTTGACAAAAAAGCGAAGTCAATCTGTTTCAAAGTTTTTGTTAATTTTTGGCGATGTAGAAGATAATTCATTTTTGACATACTTATTTTTATACCGAAAGTATGAAAATGAAACAATATATGTTTAAGTCTGTGTTAAGTTTAACAAAATCCTCTTCGCTTTTTCTATGGAATTATAATAGCCTTAGTCTTAAAAGATGGACAAAAGTAAATACTGAAATTTACAAATCAGTTTAATCAATCAATCAATTTATGACCAACAACTTAGTGCTAGGGAAATTCGAGAGCCATTGTTTGCCATATTAATAATGGTAATTGAATGGTAATTACCGTTTTATTACATCCATTTGAAATCACATTCATCAAAAAAATTCAGTAAATCATGCAAACTATTTTCATCCTCTCCTCTGTTCATCGTCTGTTTTCATGTTCTCTTGTTTACAGTTGACATCCCACCATTGTGTGCCAACATTGCTGTTCTGTGATTGGTCAGATTACCTTTTTCTGCTCTGTGATTGGTTAATCAAAACTGTGCGATTACAGATCAAAAACTGTGCGATTACAAATCAAAACTGTGCGATTATCGACTCCGAACTTAACACAATTAATGCTCAGACCAATCTGCTGGGAACCAATCAAATAGCAGGATTCATTTGTAATTTCAAAATGTCTATAATTAACTTGATAATACTACAAGAAAGTATGTGTGTGGTCCATGTAAATGAGCACTTTACAATGTTTTCGTACGGAAATTAAGTAGAACAAAAACAAAATAAGAGGTTCAAGTGAAGCCTTGTCATTTGCACTTCAGGCATGAAAATAGAATCGAACACGTATCACCAAGTTTTTTTTGTTCTTTTTTTAATCAAGATAACTTGCATCCAACGTTGAATTTAATTTAGGAAGGATAATATTGGAGAAACATATTTGCAGCTTACAAAAAAAAAATAGGTACCGGTAATTTATTTTTAATAAAGATAGATGATACTTACAGAGCCCCCGACATTAAGGGACGCGACTGCCAGCAAAGTGAAAACAACTGTGAGCTTGAACATTTTCTGTAGTCGACAAATTTAAAAAGTCAGAGGTCACACAGCAAGAGAAAACAAAAGAAAAAAGAATTGTACATGAAAATTTACCTACAAGTTTGGATTCGTTTCTCGAGCTTGGGTTCTTGATTGAAAAGAAGCTGTTATCAGAGTTGTTATTACTCGTCATTGTCGCTTTTCAAAAACTGGTTCGTTTTATCTAGATTTTCCCGGAAACTGTAACTAATCTGTGGTTTTCAAACGTTTCTCATTATGTCTTATGTGGCTGCAAATCGTTTCATGCCAACGGAAAAACTGATTAATCTCCTTGAGCTGAAACAGGTAGTTGATGCGTAAAGCAAGTTATTTTTAAACTTTTCCCAGAAACTGCGGAAACTGAAGTTTAATTTTACAGTCACTTCCGATATATTTTGTGTCAAGTGTGCTTAAATGAAATAGGATAAACATGCCATAAATTAAGGCATAACACTCTTCCTGTTTCTCTGAAGGTGCAATGCGTAGTTTCAAAACAAATGCTTGCTCATTATCGACTTTGTCATGAATGTATTTTCAAGCAATCGCCACAACTATTTCTTTTCATGTTGTCTGTTGTGGTGCACGGACCAAATAATTGAACTCTTAATTGACTAAGAGAAAATAAAACACTTTTAAAAGCACTTTAAGTTTAATTCCCGATAAAAACAGAATAAAACTTTTGTTAGAATGTTCAAAAGCCGGCAAATGTGTTTATGAATAAAATGTCATTATCAGTGTTTTCCTTTGCTGCTTGAAGTATTATCATTTACAGCGAATTCATGCACTAGATCATTTAAAAAATCTTCCGTTAAAGTATAGTGAATATATAGCTTTGAAACGTGACCATCAAAATGCCGTTGAAGCAAGCAATCTTAATGTTTCCTCAAGATTCCATCACAGGTTTGTGTTATGAGTTATTGGTCGGTCGCTATTCTTATCCAAGCACGCGAAAAGGTATAATTTTGTATATTGGTATACCGAATATCTACGAGTGCAGCATTTAAGTCAGCGTCAACAGTGGCTAGTAATAGAAGTAAGTCATATGATAAGCTTTTCAAAGGGTGGTTTGAAACTTGCATATAAAGTTGAAGAAATTGTTGGTTCGTGTGAATCAACAATTTCTTCAACTTTGAGTGAAGAAAGCAGAGTCCTGCTCAACTAAATGGTTAGAAAAGAACTCGTATGTTGTTCACTGGAAGACATTATGGTATGAATAAGATAATTAGAATTTGGTATATTTTGGGCCTTTCTATAATTTGTGTTAAACTTTTGCCATTTTCCGTCGTTTTTGTCTAAATAAGAATAAACACTTTTTTTTTATTTAAGAGTTAACCAGTAAAATTCTGCCTAGGCTCAATGTTCGCATATTTTTCAAAAAATTGAGGCTTAAAATGTTCTTATTTTGTTCTTAGCTACAATATATTCTTTTATGGTTAAAAATCGACTTCAAAGGCCTTCCGGTGTTTGCGTACTATGCCCAGTTTTTAGCTCAAGAACATGACTGTGTACTTTTTTTTCTTTTAACGCTCATTTTGTTGTTTTTTCTTTTTTTTAAATTCTCTTTTTTAAATTTTCATTTCAGCCTCAAGTTGTTCTTAATTTGTTCTTATTTTTCGGGCAATTTGAGCCTCACTGTTCTTATTAAGTGTGTTCTTAGTAAAAACAAAAGTAAAAAAGATAGTTTTTTGAAAGGTGCGAGTTTGGAACAGATAAGACATTTTTTAGATACCTTTTGAACCAAATGGTGGTGTCAAAACTTGTGATGTTTACGAAATAGATAAGATAAACACTTATAGTTTTGTTTGCGTTGGTGCATAAACCTTGATGTCCAATGATATCGGACTCAAAACACGAGTGATTTTCATTGTTTTCATTTGTCATCAAAACTAACAAGCACATAATGAATTAAGTCATTTCTAATGGCAATTTATCTTATATCCTAATTAACATATCTTTATATGTTTTAGAAGTATTATTTTAAAATCCCTTATCAGTTTGCGTGTAACATATTCTTAAATGTAAAAACTTTCATTCACTCCCCAACCTTTGAAAGACTCCTGACTTCAGACCTCACTTATGCAACATGGACAGTGTGATATTTCCACAGATGAAAAAATAATGTTGTGAGATACTGAAATAGCAAGTCGTTAAAATGTTACACTAATGTGCTATGCAGCGACTCTTCACGGCTTATGTCAGCCGTACGTAACTGTTTTTTAAATACAAAGTAGCAAAAATAAATCAATATCAAAGTTACTAAAAGTACCATTTTTAATAGTGACAGGCCAAAAATCCGCGAATACAAAACTCTGTGAAATTGCGATATTTTACAGATATTTGTAATTGTAGGTCGGGGGCATGAACATTCCCCACAACTGAAATACATTTCTCTGTAGAATTTTGTGATTTCGCATGTGGCAATATTTCTATCATCTTACAACATATCAAACCTAAATTCAAGCAAATATACTAACTTTAAACTACTCGTTTTCCAATTTAAACCGACGGATTTCTGCTTAATAGTCTAGTTAGAATTTTGACAAATACAGCGAAGGATCCGATTAATGCTTGTAACTAATACGTTTATACGCTAGCGATTCTGTACGCTCGTGATGCCGTACTGCTAAACACTGACAATAACTCTTATAGAATTTACTCTTTTTGACGTTTTCTATAAAATATTAATAGAACTTGAACTTAAACTACCTCATTCTGCAACGAGCGTTTTGGTAACAGTAATTTAGAAAAATACAAAGAAGAGAAGATCGTATCAACATGATTACAGTCGGTGATCCCGATTGATAGAAATTTAGAAACCAGTGTCGTCATATATGACCTCCTTAACCTTAGGCGATTTAGAATGTGTTCCTTTTCAGCGAAGCCGGAATTTCTATAAAGGCGGCTCTTGTTACGGCCCCAACAGACGCCTAGAGCGATGTTTGGTTCGTCATGCCTAACAACAGTATATCTTTATTTCCCTTTAAATTACATTTTTAAGTTTTAAGACAATAGATAATAATAATACATAAGGGACTGACTGCCTGCAATAACAGAAGTTAATGAAAACAGGCAGCCAGTGAAAACAGGCAGCCATGCCTAGTTTGGTGATGCAACAGCATTTTTTTGATCTTCCGTTAGCGCTGGACCGGAAGAGCAGCTTGCTACAGACACAGCCTTACCACTCTAAGCGTGTATTTTCTAACCTCACTCCCCCGCAGCTCTATCCCAAAAAAAGTTTCTTAAAACTCCAACAAATTCCCAACTAACTAGCCTAACTCTGAATATGAAGCAAACCGTTTGCTGTGACCTTTGCTTAAGAGCAGTAATACAGGAGAAGATTACGAGGACGAATTCTGTGTGAGTTACTGACAAACCGCAAGAGAGCTCGACTGAACGCCAACACATGCTTATATGGTGGTAGGCCTGTGGTTCCGTTGTAGCGCTGAACCGGAAAAAGCAGCTTGCTACAGAACATATAAAAACCCAAACAGGAAGCAAAACTACACCAGCAAAGGGGCATCCAAGCGTTAAGCTTTTGCACACTTTGTATGCAATATTTAGCACATTTGCAACGATGACGTTACCTTACGGTGTTTTGTTCGCGGCCCTGTTAATAACTCTTACAACTCAAAACCAAGCGACAGGAGCAAACTGGGTCCCGCGACATACGGTAAACAAGCGTAACTACGTCAATTTAGGACCAGGTTGAGTCGACCATTTCACAGTTATGTCACTCATTCTTTTTCTAAATACAGGGTAGCGAAAACCAATCGATATCAGTAAAAAATGCTACTAAAAATCACAACATCTACCATTTTCGATGGTGGTTGGCCAAAAACTCACGAATACACAGCTCCGTGAAACTGCGAAATTTTACAGACATTTGTATATTCGGGGACATGAACTAAGCCTCGCGCCGCAACATATATAATTCTCTGTAAAAGTTAATGATTTCGCATGGCTATATCTTTATCATCTTATCAAGATGATCAAGAATTCGGCAGCTATACTAATTTTAAAGCATTCTTTCAACTAATAATGACAAATGTTTGCTTATTAGTCAGAATTTCGACATTGAAAACCGTGAAAGGGTCTCTTATTAAAAGGGTTATCATTAACATTGTTAACATGAGATGAGCGATGAAGTCTTTCTTGTTTGCTAGGTCTATGAACAGAAAATCTAGAGGGCAAGAAACGTTATGATTTTATAAGACAACTGAACAAAAATTCCGTCTTTCAACGAGGGGGCAAGCAATGTTCTAAAACATTTTCATATTACGTACACAACATAATTTATTCACATGCCACGAGCTTATGCGGCCTTAGCCTAGTGAAACGCGATGTTGTTTGCCCGTAGGGGTACTCCCTATATTTCGGTGGTAGGTATAAAGTCGTATTTTTAGGGGTTGAAATAGACAGTGCGGAATTTTTTAGGGGTTGTTAAAGCAAATCCTAGATGTGTTAGATCAAGAGCGCGGATCTGTTAGACTGTTTGCAATCCCTTGTTTTAGCAAACATGCGTACTGAACAAGAAGTTTAGACTAAAGTCCTTTGGCGAACGTCCAATTACGCGCGCCTTTATTTACTGCATATTACGTTAAGCGCAACACAAGGGGACTTAGGAACGACCCGCTAGCTCTCCAGGGAAAAATGTCCATTTCAATTGGTATTTTTAGGGTAATTTTTGAACCAAGAGGTATTTTTATGTGGAAATTTTTACCTTTGCATTTCTACGGGTATTTGTAAGATTTTCCTGACGGTCATCCCTTCCCATTTCAAGCCAAGAGTTCGTCACTAACGCCCCAGCCCCCCTCCCCTTCCCCCCCCCCGGCTGTTTTTGCGAAAGCCGGTACACGTGAAGTTGCGAATTTTTAGCATGAAAAGATTTCGCAAAACGATAACTTATCAAGATGAGATGTAACGCAATATTTTCCTTTTAGGCCAGATCAACCTCATGCCGTGACAATCGGTTCGGTGAACAATGGTATTTGGTAAGAACATTGATTTGCTTGGTTTGTGATTCATTTTGCTCAATTTTCTTGCTTAACACCGGGCCGTATCTTTGAATTTTTATAGATTACAAATTTCTAAAATATAAATTGTTTTCTTCGCTATAGAAACAAAACGGAGTCTCGATGGGTATTGCAGAGGCCTGGAAACAGAAGTACACAGGAAAAAACGTAGTTGTAGCAGTTGTGGACGACGGAGTGAACTACAACCACGAAGACCTCGATAAAAACTTTGTAAGCAGCTTTTATGTTCATGGCTGTCATGTCAAGATGACTGCACCTATTCATTTTTAAGAAAGAAAACTTTTAAGACTGGACTGAAACTTAGTCAAAAAGCTGAATTGGCTTATGTTTCGCTCTAATTTCACGCTATGTTTCTGTGCCGGCTTGATCTTTTTTTTTCCTTTTTCCAATTAAACACTTAGTAGGTAGCACTTCAAATTAAGTTCAAATGATAGACTAGAGAGATTGAATCGAGCAAAAATAGTGCTCACACGAGATGCCGTAAGCCGAGTTTTGTCACAGAGCAAACGACTCTCGAATTTTTGGCTTTTGCGCAGGCCCGTATTATCAGTGCCGTTTTCTTCTTTTTTTTTTTTTTGTTTTAGGCTAGTTTCTACCAAGGTTTTTCTTAATTCCTAATTCACTCTTTAATTGATCCAATCCGTTGCTTTAAGTAGTTGGACTCACTCTTTGAATCATTCGATTCCTGTTAGTTCCACGAGACCCTTTTTCTGTTATTTGTCTTCATATATACGTGTACTGCAAATAATTTGATGACAAAAAAATTCTATTACGATGTTTCTTCATGGTGTAATTTGCGTTTTGAAGTTCTAAAAAAATAACTTCCGGTTTCACTCTGACCGCGCGATTTGAAGGCTTGTAACTACTCTGGTCATCACCAATAGAAGGATAATTATAAGAGCATTAACCCCACAACTGACATATACCCTTTAATAGAGTGCTTAATATCTTTTAGGACCGAGAAGCAAGCTTTGACTTCATCGACAACAACAAGGATGTGTATGCGCGCAGATATTCTTCGTAAGTTTGCATGATGTGACCTCGTACGGGTTGTTTCGAAACCTTTGACGGCTCAGTCCCTTTTTATCCAACTCTGTTTGTAAAAGAATAAGAGCTGATATAAAAAAAACCGAGGAATCAAAAAGTTATTTTATAGAAGTGTGTACATGTATCAAGAAGCATGTGTTGCAGATTAACAGGAAAGGGGTGTGGCCGCGCTTAGCTTACCCCTGCCTGTGAGGACCAATCTGTTGACTTCTGATTGGTAGTTGCAGCAGCTATAACAAATCAAAACCTAAGTGTGGCTGAAATTGTTATAACTGATTAAATGAAAGGTGGGGCAGAGCTCCAAAGGACATGTTCGTTCAGGGTCAGGCTAATTTGATCCAGTGTGAGATGATATTCATGTTAACGTGTCAGGTATGAAAATATATTTATGTAAACATCAACGTTTCTTCACAATGCAGCCACGGGACAAAGTGCGCTGGCTTGATCGCAGCAGAAGCCGATAACCAATGTTGCGGAAAGGGAGTTGCATTTAATGCACGTATTGGAGGTAAGGCTGTTTTTCACAACTGCTCTTAGAATCAAAATGCTAATACATTGAAGAACAGTACATCATTATGTTTCACATTTCCTACTATCAAACAAATTGGTCTTTGGCCTTGCCACCTAATTTAACTGACCAACATAGTGAAAACTATTACGTCAGTGTATGAAGAAAATAAAGAAGAAATTTATTTGTTACATTTTTTCTTTGTAATTTTAAAATGGAAAATGAATTCAGTAAATTACAATACGCGCTAGAATTGGCCGAGGATAATTTTCTAAACCTGGATAGAAATCACCTATGAAGGCATCAGTTGTTATTATTTTATAAAAGCGTTAGAAGATATTTTCCATGTTTCAGTACTCTGTTGGAAACACTTCAGAGTGTTGGGAGGACACGGAAAATATCTTCTTAAACTTAAACACACTGAAGTACGGTACATCTCCTAATATCTAACAAATTTGGCTTACCACCTTTTTATGATTAACTGATAACATAATGAAAAAATATTGTCAGTTTGTAAAAAGGTTCAACTTGAGAAGAAATTTGTTTGTTACATTTTTTAGTTTTTGTAAATGTTAGTCTAGGGAGATGAGAGGGGGTTTCGATTTATAACTCTTCTGTTTGAATACTGTTTGATGCCTATTTTGGGTTTGTTACGTGCCTTTGTTGATTTTAGAAATGTGTTTGAAGCAAGCTGCTTTCAGAAGTCAAGTTATCAGTTTTCGTTTGTGGTTTTAATCCCTAGTTCTTGCTCTCTTCATAGGAATACGCTTGCACAGAACTTACCAGGCGCCAGATGCTAGGGTAGCAAGAGCTCTTAAATACAAGCAAAACTACATCGATGTTTATTCAAACAGCTGGGGCCCTCCGGATATGGGTTATGAGTTGGCGAGAGTAGGCCCTGAAACGAAGAACACCTTGGAAGAGGGAGTGAAATACGTGAGTTGCACCTTTGATGACTTTCATTTCTTTAAGTTGCTTATATAGTTGTGAATTGTTCCCCTTGTGCAAATTTGTTTACTCAAAACTTTCTTATGAGTTTTTACACAATTACTAAACCCATCACAGCAGTTTGAAGAAAAAAGAATTTTTTAATTTCACGGACATGCTTCGGCAGTCAACTTCGTCTTCTTCAACCTTACCTTTAAAAAGTCACATAGTTGGTGTACAAAAATTTAGAGAGTGCATGTAACAGTATAATTGCAACTACAATAGAGGTAATACAAAAATCGGCCTACTAGAAAGGGAGTTCAATTTTGAAAAGCTAAAGTTGAGTTTTGAGGATGGGCCTTTCCCAAAGGATGTGTAGTGGTTCTTTGAAGTGTTAGTTCGTAACATATATGTTGATGCATGATCAATGATTTTAAATCATGCTTCTGAACATACAAAGTGACAGGAAACAGAACTCAAGATTAAGCATTTCAACATCAAAGTCCCTTTCTAATGGGTCGTTTTTTTATTACTACTTCTTTTGACCGGCTCTAATTATTTTTTGTATCTATAATCATGAAACGATCCATCTGTTAGTTGGTTGATTAATAGGCCGTTCTTTGTATTTACCTCATTGCTAATCTTAAAACGTAGTTTAACCTCTCTATCATTTTTCTGCCAAACCATCCAACTTGTTCCATCTGTAAATTATATGAGTGACTGATAAATCAATTCGCTAATTAGGTTCGTTTTGCTATTGAATGATTGATTGCAGCTACGTGTAATCAGAATTGGACCAACCTTCTTTAATTTCTGTTCGTAGGGCCGGAGCGGTCTTGGCTCAATCTTTGTCTTTGCAACTGGAAACGGGGGTCTGACTTCAGATAGTTGTGCTTACAACGGCTTTGTGAATAGTATCGAGACTATTGCAATTTCTGCAGTCAGACGCGATGGCAATGTTCCTATGTACGCTGAGCCTTGTGCTGCCATTATGGGTGTGGCATACGGCAAAGACACGTTTTTTGATGCCTCACAAATGGTGAGTATATGCAAGTCTATCTTATACAAATGGTTTTTTGCACGAGCGAAAGCTTGGAAAAAGATCCCACCTGCAACACAAACTTTGCCACGTAAAATATTCAAAAAAAGGATACACATTATTTCCTATTGATAATCAATTGTAACCATGCAAAATTGCAAACACCTTCCCTTGATAACACACTCTCAAAAATTTCACTTTCTTCCGCTTTGATTACATTCCTGAAATTTTATTTATCATTAATTACTGTTCTTTTCTACTTGCTACTATATACAATAATCTACTCATTATTTTTTGCTCCCTATTAGAATAACTTATCGTTAATGGACTTCTTTTCCTGTCAAATTTAAGTAACTGTGGTAGTGGCTTACTAGAAAGCTTTAAATACTTTAGTCTCTACGCATATTCAAGAGAAAATTTATTTACTCAAGCATTTTTTTCTTGCGCATTATATCTTGTATTAGATTGTGTTGTTATAACAAAGAGCGCAAAATAAAAAAATTGAATCTAAAAACAGTAAAAACCGACTGGACCTACTCTTTAGGTTGTACTAGAATGGTTAACTAAATTATTTTATTAATCTAGCACAAAGATCAGTATAACATAACTCAAAAGAAATAACGCTATATTTAAGAGATCTAAATCTTGAAATCGATGAAACAAACTTCCTCTGATCCGAGAGAGTGCCTGCCAAATTGTTTTCTTGCAATCACAAAACGTGGAACATTACAAACGTCTAACGTCGTGCGAAATACCAACAGCAAGTTTCATGGCTGGAATCTGTTTCTGTTGAACAAAATAACAAACACCTTTTGCTTGTTGTTTTTCGTTGGTGTGTCCTTGAAGTATCTATCACATGAAAAATGTTGTTATCTCAGTGGATAAGTCTTCCTTTATGAAGAATAGGGGTGAACTATTTTTTGTCAAAACTGTTTGGATACCGAGGTACTAACATTCAGTGTTTTGACCTGATCACCTCAGTTGTTGGCCAGAAAATTTTCAAATTTTTAAAACCTGCTGCCGATCCATAACAATTGGATGAATTAATTTAAGCGAAACTTGGACTGATGATGCACCTCGACGTATTCTCCAGTATAGTTAATAGTTTGGCCCCAAAGTTGAGGAGTTGCAACAGGTTTTTAAAAATTGAAAATCAGCCTGTCCAACAACACGTTATCAGTTGAAAACAATAGCTAGTAATATAGTGTATAATATACAGGGTGGAATAATAGTACAGGGTGGAATAATGGTAATCCCCGCGAGTAAGAACCTGTGTTTTTTCCAGTTAGGCTAAACAGGTTCTTACATAAAAGGTGTATAACAAAAAT
>JAOBAT010137786.1:0-11821 GCA_026413305.1 Hydrozoanthus tunicans | reverse complement strand
TCGTGTCCTCTTACGTCATAACCATTTTCTAAAATTGTCTAGAAACACGCGCGATGCTGTTTTATTCCCTTAATATACTACAAATGAAAAGTTCAGGATGAGGCTTTGGATTTTGTAGCAACTACATCAGTTCAAAATAGCCCTTGGCAAGAACTTGTGCCTAAAAAGGGGGACGGACACTTACATGGGCATGGGTGCTTTTGAAATATATCAAATACAGTATAATAAAAAAAGTATATTTTTGAGTACCTTTGCAGCTTTTAGCCTCTGTGTCCTTGTATCAAGAATTCTGGCTTGTTGCTCAACTCTTTCGAAGTCTTTCAATAGTTCTCTGTTCCTTTCTCTACTTTGCTGTTCCTGCTCAAACAGTTTCTTCAGTTTGGTTTCCAGTCTGCTTACCTCAACAGCATTGCTGTGCAAAGCAAACATTTGACTGTCAGTCCAATTCTCAGCTTCAAAACTTTTTCTTGTGTATGCATTGATTAATTAATGTAAGTTAATTCAATGGGCAGTTAATCAGCCTATGACCATTAAGTTTTAAAACAATCATTTCAGTTGGTATATAAATTCCAGAAATAAGTAACCAGAAGCATGTTTTTCTCCTGCCTTTTTCAAAAATCGATGTTGTGTATGATGTATATTAATAATGTTAAAAATGTTCACACCTAGTTTTTTTAGGATGCTTTTCCACATTATTTTCCTGATATGCAACCAAATCCTTTTTATCCCAAAGTAAACCCCCTGGAGTGTCCAAAAAAACCCAATGTAGGTATGATACAGTAACCCCAGTTTTGAAAGCAAACATGAAACCCCATTAGCAAAACTCAGCTTTTAAAAATCTTGATTGTGAATTTTTTCTTCAGCAAGTCAAATGACACAAGCTATTGTACATCAAACTGTGTGCATTTCAGTCCATTGACTTTTCATAATTTAGGGTTTTTTTGATCAGCACCGGAGATAGTAACAGGAATATCAGTTTGCTAACTGTAGCTTTTTTGGCAAAAAAAAAATTGGGGGTTCTGGGTTTAGTTTTGTACCCCTGCCTTTGGAAAAAAATCTTGATTTTACAGGGTTCATGTGTTCAGTTGGACATGCCCTGCTGAAGCAGTTGAAAGTTAGAGTGGCTACCATAATCAAGTGCAAAAGGCATGAGTAACCTAAGCTAAGAAAATTTGAAATTAGATTTAGCTTCCCTAAAATGCAAGTTGGCCCATTTTCAGAGAATTTTAAAATTGAAAAAACAATCTGCACTTTCTTTTTTGAGACCACCTCCTTTTTTTAAATCTCAAAATGTTCAATAAAAGTGGAAGTAAATTATGTTTCTAATTTTTATTTTGTCCTGATTGTGTTCTAGTTGCAAAGTCATTTTAAACTAAATGTTACCAAAAGCAAACAAACCTCATTCAAGTTTGTGTTTAAAAGGCCTGCTGCCTGTGGCCTGCATTGGCCTGTATTTTGCTTTTCGTAGCATTATCTATAATTTACACTTACAGTTTACTACTTGACTTCAAATATGAGTCAACTTTCCTCTCGAAGTCTGTACCGCTAGAAAACGCCATTCCGATTCTCTGACAATCCCGATTCAGTTAAGCTGGACGGAGAAACAAGAAACAACTGTTACCTATGGTTCTATCTAGGATAGAATATCCCTGAACCACTGATTTTTCTTGGGTTTTTTTTTCACTGTTCCCTGAAAAGATAACTGTTGATTTGTTTGGAAAGTCCCTGACGACTTTATGGCCGTTACATTAATAGCGAACGTCAGCATAACATAAAATTTAACAACGGTGACAACTGTAACAACACGATAAATGAGGAACTGAGCATTACTATATATTTCTACTTCATGATTTTTTACGCAATGAAAAAAGGACTAATGCAGATTTCTGTCTGAAAGCTTATTGTTTTCAAATAAAATTATATAAAACGGTTGAATCCGCAATAGTCACCACACCGCGTCGCTGTTGCTACGAACATCAACTTGACTGTTTAAGAAATCACGAGCGTTGAAAACAATGCCAAATAAAAAAATTGTACAAATTCTTTGGATAAAACCTGTTTCATAAGTAACCAGTAAAAACCACAACCTGATTGACTTACTCTTATACGTTAATGATCCTCGAAATCCTTCTCATTTTGTAAACTGGCGGCCATTTGCATTTCTTTGTAAACTTGGGCCCAGTTCACAGGGAGTATTCGCCCAAAGGTTGTCTGCGCGTGCTCTTTATGGTCTGCGGTCATAAAATGCGGGCGCGCGTAAAACTGCGGCCGCTCGGAAGATGGGGAGCTTTTTTTATGTGAAAACATAAACATTTGGCCTGGACAAGACCGGTTTAAGAAGAATAAGCTTTCAGCCAGTTTTGTTCTTTTGATAAATAAAATGTTTATGAATAACGTAGAAACAAGTTAACTAAACCTGCCCAAAAATGATGTTGTTGTAATAGCCCTGCATTCAGACTTTCTTTATATTTTTTAACATAGTGGGCAAAATTACTTCGATTTGATTGGGTATCAACGGGGGGATTTTCTTAAATTTACTTGAACTCTAAAAATTTTAAAGAGTCCCAAAATTGCCTTTAAAATGTTTTGGTCGTTTTGTAACCGTAAATTTGCGAAGATTTCCGAGTATCTCCGAAGATTTTAATAAAAATGCCTTAGAAACGTTCTAAAACCGTTTCCGGAGATTGTAAAAGTTTTAATACTCGAAAACTTTGGCTAAATACGTTTAGTTTACGCAACGCTTTCTGAATCTCGTGACGGTACCGCGAAAATTGAAGAATTTACCCTCGATGTCATAAGCAAGTAACCACAAAACGGCACGGGCAATTTGGAAAAAAGTTAAGAATCCTAATTTTTACTCTTCCCTAAGCGACTTGGGCAAATTTGGAAAATAATTAAACACAAGTGAAATTATTTGTTGAGCACCATAACAGACTCCTCCCCCCTTTTCCCTAATGATAATCACGTGAAAAAGAGAGTGCGCCGGGAAATTAAAAATAAGGAGACAGTTTATAAAAAAAGAGTTACAGTCAAGGTCTGCCAGATACTGAACCGCCAAGGAATTTTCAAACATTTTTTTCTCGTCATAGATAAGATTACCTTTCTCAATACCGGCATTGCGAAAAAGCGGATACCGCGGACACCACGGATACCGCCGCGGATACCACGGGTACCAATATTTAAACTGAAATAAAAACTCAACCTAGGCTGAATTAACTCTTTTTGCTAAATAAACTGTACCTTAGAACATAAAATTGGAGTATTAAAGGTTCCAATTCTTCGCCGCCATTTTGAAAACACGGATTGCATTGCCACAGGAGGCCCAATATGCTTGATGTAAAAACTTTATACAAGTTTTGCAGAAAAAACATTTTTTTAAAATTTGATCCTGTCCAAATACGGCCCAGTTCTTTGAAGAGCCCTATCGCGGGTACGCCCAGCTCGAAATAGAGGGCATCGTTATAAATGACCTACTAAAAACATCAATAAAGACAATAAAATGAACATTATTGAACATTATTAAAATGCACGTTTTTGGTTCTTTTTACTTACAACTGTTTAACCTCTCCCGGCCCTTCTTTATTAGAAAAAAGTTGCCTACTAACCATCAAAAATTCTTTGAAACACTCGTACCGGTACACGTATTAAAGAAAATGTAAACATCGTTAACCGTCGAACTTCGCCGTTCTAAAAAAATAAGTTGAAAACTGAAAACGAATAATAGTAATAGTAATAATAATAATAACATCAATAATAATAGTAATGAAAACAACAATAATTATAACAATAGTAATGATAATAACGATTTATTGACAGTAATTCTACATTGAAGCTTTACATCTGTCGTATTAAATAAGGAACTAACTATAAGTTAAATCTAACTGTTTACAGCTACAATTTCTTGACAGTTGTAAGGTATAAAAATGCTACAAAAAATATAGTAAACACTAAATAAAGAAAAATATGTGCCGCCACCCACCACCTCCCCCGACAAATTGGGTTCCTTAAAAATACCATTGTTTTGACTACTTCCCTTAGAACTTAGATTAAACTGAACTAAAATTTTCTAAACAAATTTTCATAGTTATCAGTTATCCAAGATGCTAAAAGAGAGACTTTTATAATAAGCGTCCAAAATTAACGGTGACAATACAGTTTTCATTCTTCTTAGAGGCAATTACCGTTTCGCCTGAGAACGTTTGATAGTAATGAACCAAGATATGACACCTATAAAAGCTTCTCAGCGAGAAGTCGCTCGCTATATATGTATTCTAAAAAGGGGACTCCTGGTGGATATTTTCATTTCTTTGCTAATATTTTTCATGTATCGGATGCCCAAGATAAACTTTGCAAGAGAAATTGAATTACACGTCTACAAAAAAAGGGAACCGAAAATGTTGTAAAGTTCGAATTGATCGTGTAAGGGGAAGAGTATAAAATATTTTGGGAATATAAGAGCTCTTCAGTGACCGTATCGCCGTAATGTTTTAACAGGATGGCAAGATAGTAAATGCAGATTTGTTCCAATTCTTGTCTGGTGAAGACTTCCAAAAAGCAGGGAAAAAGAGACCCGATAGTTAGCCACACGCTGTAACCGCGTTAAGAGACGAAACGGAAAATCATGCGGTTATTCTTGGTGCCGCGCTGTTGATTCGTTTGCAGATTAACGTCATTGATTGGCAAGGGGTACGTTAATTCAGAATTAAATTTATCTTATTGCAAGATTTTAAAGTATTTATAAAAACATGAATTGAATAAGTTAAGAGCAACGGATAAGTGCATTATTTATATGAAGATGTTGATTTTTTAGAGATTTACTGTTACCGATCCCCCGTTAACACCGGCAAACGATAAGCTGTTCCTGGCTTACACGGGATCGCATTACAAGCGTCTGAAGAATACGCGGGTCCCTACCTTTGTAAGTACCAAATATTGTGTTTGTGTGCTTGATTTTAACTTACTGTATATAAAAAAACTTGAACTATTACGTCTTGTAAATTTTACAAAGTGTCGGGATCAAGCCGGGAGGTGTCAAAGAGAATAGATAACAGACGTAGCAAGGGGAGGGGCTTCGGGGAAAGGCCAGTGTTCTGTAACTTACTGTTTGTTGGTTTTTTTTTTTGTCGTAGGCACAAACTAAATCAACTACTGAACTCTCAGAAGATACAAACGATTCGAGTGAGTGTGCAAATAGGTGTAAAGGAGAAGAAATTAAAATATAAACATGTGCTTTTATCAACCGGGTAGATATGGTATTTTGCTTGTTTTTTATCGTTATTTACTAAAACGTAACAGAAAGTAAAGTCTTCTCGGGTGACGTTTAGTTTGGTAATTTTTGCCATAGCGGTCCGATGCCATCATCATCGAGGAATCATTACATGGTCAAAAAAAACGCGATTTGTACATCAGCGATATATCAACGAGTGATGAAAGCACAGGAGAAGAAAAGAAAGAAGAAACTGACAACTCGGAAGTAAAGAGCGAGAAGAGCGATGGTGATGCGGGAGAGTATTTCAATAAGGTTAAGCTTACTTCGACATCAGTCGAGAAAGAAAGCATACACCAACGTTTATTTGTTCAACTAGCGATGAAAGTGTCGAAAAAGAGACCGATGAAGGCACTGATAACACCGACAGTGAGGGAAGTGACGACGTGATAGAGTACTTCAAGGGAGACAAAAGCATACCAATATTAAAAAAAGGCAGATTTAAACCAGTGTACGCCCGTTACATTAAGGCATTGGTAGATAATCCGTCAATTGAAAGGATATGTACACAACTCCCAGCCCTAATAGAGAATAACATGTGTTTCATAGTAAGCGTCAAACAAGCTGATGTACCTCTCTCGGACATCAACTGTGACGGGCATTGCGGCTGGGTGAACAATGGCGTGAGAATAGATAAATATGTACGATACTATTGTTTAGAACATATTTGTATTCTATATGATATATACAATGGCCTAGCGAGGCATTCTATACATTGTTTTCACACATATTTTGTTCCATTATGTTTTTCGCTTACATATACACCCCGTTTTCGCTTTGCATGTCACTTCAGCTCTTTCAACCGACACGGTAGTGTTACTTATTCAAAATTGTACTCAATTTATTTTGTTGTTATTTTGATCACTGTTGGCAGTACGGCCATCTAAAAAAGAATTGCAGGGTAAGCGGAACACGCAGATTCTCTCCGTCCAGGTCCCAGACGTTTAGGCGCGACCAAAGTTGACTAAATAATTTAGTGGCAGAGCAAGATTCAAATTTAGATGCTGATGAATATCATTTTCTGTTAACTTCCATACAATCCTCGTATTCTGATAACGGTTGTAGTGCTTCCGTTCAAGGCAATCTGGCTAAGGCAAAAAAGTTTTGGAAGAATGTACTTAACGCTCCTGATTTCGTTTGTTCTATTATTAATCACGGCTACGCACTTCCATTCAGTGCATTTCCAACTAAATGTTATCTCAAGAATAACAAATCAGCGTTATCCCACCCAGCGTTATCCCACCTACTTAAAAACAACTGCGTAAAGGAATGCGTTTCGCCTCCGCACTGCGTTAATCCTTTAACTGTCGCGGTCGGGAAAAAACGGAGAGGTTAGTTCTTGATTTAAGGCATGTCAATAAATATCTTGTCGTTCCAAAATTCAAATACGAGGATTTGAGATCTTTAGCGCAGGTTTTTGAACAGAACTTTTGGTTTTTCACTTGGGATTTGAAATCAGGATATCATCATGTTGACATTTTCGAGCCTTACCAAACGTATCTTGGATTCAGCTGGGTTCACAAAGGGCTCACAAAGTATTATGTTTTCAACGTTCTCCCGTTTGGCGTTAGTACAGCATGCTATGCCTTTACGAAATTACTTCGTCCATTAGTTTGTCGATGGCGCGCTATGGGTCATAACGCATTTATTTACATAGACGACGTGAAAATCTCCGAGCTGAAGCTTAAGAACTACGAGCAAAGTTTTTTGCACGACATTATTTACAGTGCTAACTCTGTTGGAAAGTCAAAGCATTTAAGACTTCGACAAGCGGCTCAAGTCCATGAAATCGTTCTGGTCAGAATACAACACATCTGGTAAATTCACCAAATATCTTGAATCGCTTGTTCCTGTCATGAAATCTTCTGTGATTGCAAGTGTTCGTACTCGTGCTGGTTTAGGCTCACTACCGAAAAGGTTTTACACAAATGACTCGGAGAGTAATAACTTCCAAATAAAGCAATGGGTTGGCTTTAGAGAAAAAAAAATTGCCTAAATTCATAGAGGAGATGGATAGCTTTGTAAAAGCACAAAATGCCGACCATAAAAAGCCTACTGCAACATCAAAGGAAAATATTTTGTTCGAGAGGAATTTGCCGACCAGTTGAGGTGTGAGGATTCTTTCAGGATGACTGTCAGTCAAAGAGAAGCTTTTCTTAAAATAACAGATTCTATTAGTATGTCGGAACATCTTTCATTTTCGCCATTGCCGAATGCAATTAACACGGCTTCGATGAATGCTTGGCATACTGGCGTTATCTCTTTAAGCTACGAAAAAGCAGGAATTAGAATTAGTAAATATCAGTGTGTTCTTAAAAACACATGGGCTGCCGCAGCTCAGTTAGTTTTAAATGCCGACAAAACCATCTCACCTGCTCCATGCATGGCCGAAAAGGTTCTCAGGTTCTGTGTGCTAAAGTCGTTGCAAAATCCAGAAGAAACAGAAATGCTAACATTTTATACCGAAACAGGACAGTTTTTCTGTGACTGCAAGCATTATTCGATCCATTCTATTTGTAGTTATTCGGTGGCACGCGCTGAAATAAACGACTCTCTAAAGAGCTTTCTGAAGTGGCACTCCGATAATAAGAAAACTACGAATAGATATAAGCAATCGAAAGTGGGGTTGAATTTAAATTGTGTTGGCCAAAAAGGCAGTCGTGCTCGACGTGGGAGAGCAGGTTCCGCGGTTATAAATAGGGAACTTTAGATATAGAACGCGACGGCTTTTAGAACGCAGTGACCGAGCAAAAGCCTGGCACGAGAACGGCGTTGTAAAGGCGGGAAATACAAGTTTAAGTTTTGTGACGTGAAGCCCATTCCGCGCGGTAGTTCAATATTTTGTGTTTGGACAAAAATTAAGAAATGTATTAATTTAAATAAGTCCAAGAAGTGCTTCTTTTGTGCTTAGAACAAGAAGTCATTGATGTTGAAGAGTTCTATTTATTGTATGAGGCATACAAGCCACAGAATCCGCCATTTCCTCACGCGTCGTATAAAAAGTTCTCTATTGTAAACAAAGATCCAGCCGAGTGTAAAGCAGATTTCCGAGTGGAGAAGGAAGATATTCCATTTCTTGTCGAAACATTAGGAGTTCCTCCTGTCTTCAAATGCTCCAATGGAACTATTTGCGATGGAACTGAAGGCTTGTGTATCATGCTAAAAAGGTTTGCATATCCGTGCCGATATTCTGACATGATTGCAATATTTGGACGATCGGTGTCAGAACTGAGCATAATCTGCAATGAGGTTGTCAACTGGTTTTTTTTATTTTTTATTTTTTATTTTTTATTTTTATTTATTAGCTTCGCCAGCTAGGGCAGGGGAGCCGCAACAGTTTTATACCAATTACTGCGGACCCTAACTAAATTTAAACTACGTGAAAAACTTTTAAAACAACACGATATATAGAGTTATTAGTACAATAATATAGGTAAATATATAAGCTAAAACAACACGATACTAATACAATACTACACCAATATACATTTAAGACAGATAGATTTAAAAGTGCGTGGATCGGAACAATTGTAGTGATCTAGGGCGGAAATATAGTGTTTTAGTAAGGTATCTTTAAACAATTTGAGTTCATTTGTACTTAGGTTCATTTCTTCGGATAGAGTGTTCCACAGTCTAACGGATCTGACAAGGAAGGATTTTTGAAATGTGGTAGTTTTGCATTTAAATTCTACATATTTAACTGAAGAGGACGTAGAGTATCTAGTTGCTCTTGTTTTTCGTATTTTTGGGATTAAGGACGGATTAATATTGATAAGGCCGTGGGTCATTTTAAAGAAAAATACCATATCTAAATACTCGTGCCAGTAAGTTAACGGAAGCAGATTCAGAGATTTAAGGCGTTCTGTATAAGAGATAGATCGATTGCCCATCTCTTTGGTCCTGTAGGTAGATATTACAGAAATTGTACAGAAATCATCAACTTATCCATCATCATATTATTTTCTATTCCTTTTAATCTTCTACAACCTCATCAAGTGGACCTTTTAAAGTCCTTATAAAGCTTACTTTTGAGCCATGAGAAAAATTGACATTCCAATCTTTTTTTGATTAAAAAGCATACTTAGATTCAGAAACTTTCTCCAGTTATTCTGGTTCTGAATTCATAGATGACAACAGTTTTAATCTAAAAAGTAAAAAAACAAGCTTTATAGGGACGTTAATGTTTCTTGAGGAGTCCCTTGCAGAATGGCCTGGGTATAAAGTTAAAGAATTAACATTCACCAAAAAATGGCATGCATATTTACATTTATATATCACAACAACTCCAAACTAATATTTTGAAAATGAATTGCTAGATATCAGAAGTTGATGACTCAATATCTGAGGCTGGCTGACCTCCTAGCCCAAGTGCTGAAGATAGAGAAGATTTTCCTAATGCTGATGGTGACGAGACAGTGTCAGAAGCAAGCACACTATCACAGTCAACAAAGAGACCGCTGGATAAGTGTAATGTGCAGAAACAAAAAAAAAACAAAGAAAAAAGCGAGATGACTGTGAACTAGAAATATTAAAAACGATTTCCAACTCTTTCTCAAGTTCCACAAAGAATAACACAACAAACGCAAGTTGTTCAGCTTTTTGTTTATATGTGGACCAGGCCATTGGTGATATGGACTCAAGAGTATAGATTATTGTGAAACATAAGATACAAGAAATAATATTCCAAGCACAGATGGGTAATTTTGCTTTCCAGAAGTGTCAAATCAGGCACGTTATAATCACCCATCAACTGTACCAGGGAGTCAGATAGCTACAGGACATACTCAGGGTTACATGGACATGTTGAATTCTGGCAACTGGTAGCTTGTTAGATAGCTAGAATTACCCTATACACCCTTTGGAAGATTTTGTTAAGATAGAATTTCAGCATTTAAAATTTATAAAACTTATTTTCATACAGATAGAACATTTGAATGATTTATGGTGTGGATGCTCCAGCCCTTCAAAACTATGCAAATATTAATGCTATGTTACATTTCAGTGAAAAATGTTTTAAGGAACCGTTGTTTGGGTCAAAAGTAACACAAGAAACAAGAAAAGCTGTCTTGATAAATCTTCCAAGTAATCTGGAATTTTGTGGGAGGGCCACAGATGAAAATTTGTGCTCATTCTTTGTTAGGAAGGGTTACAGACTTCTGGGAAAACTCCTTTGAAAATTTGCTAACCACCCCCCCCCCCCCCCTACCCCCATTGTGATGAATTCTGAAAGCTCCATTAGTTGAAATTTTTGTTAAGATAACTTAAGAATATACAAAATAACTTCAAAATTGTGTTAACAATAACAGATCAGTAGTATTTGGAAATTATTTGTTTGAATAGGGTCATGAACAACTGTCATCAGTTCAATGACAGAATTTTAAGAATGTTTTGTTAACACTTAAATGTTTGTTTCAAAACATTTGTATAATAAACACAATAAGTTGTATTTTACAAGTGAATTTGGGTGATAGTGTAGGTGACAAACTGCTAATTATTATATAAGCACGTTGATACCCTGAAAATGATACATAGGAGCACTACAACTAGACATTATGATACACGACTTTAGACCACAATGTGCATGACCAAGATAAACAGCAAAAAACCGTCAAAGCTTCTGAACTTTCAAAAATTAGGCAATCGTTTCATTCTGCCAGGGTACAGCACCAACAGAATTGAAGTATGACTTCAGGGATTCTCTCTGACGTTTTGCCTCATGAGTAGCATTCCTGCTTCTGGTGCTTTCTACCTCTGTCAAAGTATTCTGCTTCATCCTCCACTGACCATTGACAAGTCTTTGACTTCCGTCTTCATTATCAGTGTAACTTGGTGGAGTGTAGCGATTTGATTGGTTTACAATCAGGAAATTGTGCAAAAGGCAGGATGCTAATATAATAAGTCAAAATGTTCTGGGTCAAGGGAAATGGTAGTCAAAAAGACTCGGTTTGCCAATATGCCAAAAGCATTTTCAACAACCCCCTAGCGCGGAATAATCTGTAGTTGAAGATCTTTATTGAGGGCTCGAGACTTCTGTGAGAGAATGGCTTCATCATGTCATTTCGTAATGGGAATGCGTCATCACCAATGATATGGTAGTAGCAAACGTCATCATCACCAGGTAGGGTTCCCTCTTCTGGGAAATTTAGAGCATTGCTGTCCATGTACTTCTTCAACAAAGATTGGTTGAAAACTCCTGCATCCCCACAGCGACCAGCAGCTCCAGCATCAACGTAGAGAAATCTGTAGTCAGCACCAACTAAGGCCATGAGTATTATGCTGAAAAAATGTTTGTAATTGAAGTATTGCGAGCCACTTTTTGGAGGCTGTCTAATTGCTATGTGGTTGCCATCTATTGCACCAAGGCAAAATTAGCCTACGTAGCAAGCGTTTCCGTTGAGTTTTGGCGAGATTTTCTTTTTTAGTCGCGCGAAAATTGGGGCGAGAGAAAAAAACGAAAGGAGGGGCTGGGGGAGGGGGAAGAAGGAAACGCTTGCAGACATGCCTTTGAAGTTTGGAAACCGCCCGTTCGCCAGCGAACGGGGCTCGTGATTGGTG
>JAOBAT010137775.1:0-11823 GCA_026413305.1 Hydrozoanthus tunicans | reverse complement strand
GAAATTCAGCTTTTTTGAAAAAAGGTGGTGGGTGGCAGCACATAATACCCCACCCCCCTAAATTGGGTTCCTAGGAAATACCTATGTTTTGACCTTTTCCCTAATGCCACGCGCACTGCGAGAGATCCCTACATACTATTTGATATCCAGCGGACGAACAAGTACGCTCAACTGCAGACGCTAAATAATAGACTTCGCCGCCGAGCGAATGCTGCATCAATTTCAATGGGAATTGTTCAAATAAATTTAGCCATGAAAAGCTGGTTCTGTTAAAAGCATAGGGCCTAGTTGGGAGAATTATCAACACAACATTTGTTGTGTTGGGGCTAAATGGGTTAAGCTTTTTGAACCAGTATCATACTCTTACATCGTCCTCTACACCCCCATCAATGAAGTTGGAGCCAAGGTAGCACCTTGCATCAGCTCCGAATGGTAGTCAGGTACTTGATAACAAATACAAACACACAAATGATAAGTTGTTTCTTTTATTTCTGTAAGTGTAACATGAGGTGGTTAGGTTCATCAGCAAAGTCTAGTCAAACAACCCAAATCCCATGTCGTCATCGCTCTCCTCTTCTTCCTCTTCCTCCTTCTTTTCGTCCACCTTCTTGTCATCCCCACCACCAGCAGCTGGAGCGGCTGGAACAAGAGATGCAAAGGCGCTTGGGTCGGCAATGTATGCCTTCAGCTGTGGACACACGCACAACAACCACCATAAGAAAAAAAAAACAAAATGGTCTCGCAACTAGCATTTAATAGGGAAGAAAAATGATTTTAATGTAGAAATTGTTCTAATGATCATAGCAAAAATGATGGCGAGCTCCATATTTACACCTGTAACCTTCAATTTGGTATAGACAGTATTGTTAGAACCAAAAAGAGTTTCACCAACTCTGGGTCTCTTCTAGAAGACTTAGATCTGCAAGACATTGTAGTCAAATGTACAGCTACCATTTTTTTTCAGTTTGTTCAGTATACTGTAGCCTAATTTCAAAATATTGACCGTCAGAGTTATTTAACAAGCATTAACTCTCAGAGCAAAGTGCCATAACATGGTTCCCAGCATTTCAAGAAAACGTAACACCTTGATTTTTTCCTGACGAAGTCCCAAAATTTCATGAGAATTATTTCAACTCATTTCCAGTTTCACATGTCTTTTATGTTGTTGGAGTGAACTATTTGCAGTATATAATCATGCTTAAAATTAGAGGCCTTATTTAGGTCATGCACTACAGCTAATTGTACTACAGTCACAGAGGCTACACCAAAAAACCACCATAGCCAGTCATCCAATGGATATGTTCTTTTGATATGCAACAAAACATAACAGACTTTTGATTTTTGGGCCTATCAAAATTCCCTGACTTTTCCCTGATTTGAAGTATTTTAATCAAATTCTCTGATTTTCCTAACTGGAAAAAAGTAAAATAGTTTTTCCTGATTTCCCTGATGGGCTGGGAACCCTGCATAAGATTATCACGCAATCAAGGCCCAAAGGCTTCAAACTTAGTTTCATATGATTTATCAACAAAGTTATGAATAACTATTGCTGACAGTTTGGTAATACTTGCCTGTTCAACTTCAGGGAAAGTGATGTCTGTTTCCACAGCAACTGCAGCAACATTCTGTTGAGTTGATTTAAAAAAACTGATTTAAGTATCAGCAGAGCTTAAAAACACAGGAGTGGGGGAAGAGAACGATTTGTAGGTTTGGACTAATTCACTTCATGGCTAACTAAGACACTGCCAGAAATGGTTTAATTTATGCGATAACAGTTGCTTGCAAGGTCAGCTCCTTCATACCTTAAATCCATTGATGATGGAGTGTGGGACTGAAGCTACAGTTGGGTAACCAATTTCAAGAGATACAGCAGCCACATTTGCCACTCCCTGTTGGAAATAAAACAATTTCAATAAACACAAGACCCCTTTTACAAGTCTACACATATCTTCATGCCTTAAAGGGAATCTGAACCCTAAAATCAACTTTTTTTAAATAAAACACTTAAAGTTTTGGAGACAGGACAGTTTTTTTTCTAGTGTGCACAATGATTTTCTGAGAAATTCTCGTTCGAACATGCATGTCAACTTGTCAGTGGTAAAGGTAGGTATTTTGTGACACAGGTTACAGGGAAGCAAGCAAGCACTTGAACTGTTTTTGTTGTCTTAAGCTCACTTATACAGTCAAGAGTGAAAGTTAAAAATTAAGTTATGTGTGATATCTGATGTATCTTTTTAGTTCTAGCCAATTCTTCTTCGTATCTGACATCATACAGTACCTGATGTCATTTCTGCACTGTCAGCTTGATGCAGCATGTTATATGTTTTAGTTTGAATTTCTCGATATAAGCACAACATGAGGAAAATACAGTCAAATACTGCTTTCTTGCTTTTAAATATTATATTTGACACAAGTCAACTCTAGGATTCAGTTCCCCTTTAAAACCACACAAAGGCGACAGTTACCACCTACCTCCACAAACCTTGCAATAATATCGTTGTCAGTGATATCCAGTACAGATGGATCAAACACAGATCCAGAATCGTAAACTGAGGAACAATAACAAAAACATTTTCATTAAACTAGATGAATGAAAAAAAAAACTGACTAGGCTGCAAAACAAATCATGATTTGTTAGGGCTTGATTTAACAACTGAAGATACAGTATCCACCTTTTGATTTTGGGAAGTTTTCCAAGACAGTTTCTCAGTCAAATTTGTCATAGCTCAAAAAGCTTTTAACTGTCTTGAAATTACAAGCTCAATAGTTGAGCACTTTCTCCAAGATATACATTACCACTATTCAACACAATAATAGACTTTTAGATTTGACAGTGAGAATGAGGTTGGGTACAAGTTTTTCCCAATTAGTCATAATGCGCATGTGAACAAATCACACTGTCACACTATGTTGCCAAAATCTCATTAGTACAGGCACCGAATTTTAATTGAACAAGCCAATGGCAACAAGATTTTGGTTACACAATGAGATGGCACGATTCTTTCATGCACAGTGTAATGAATAGGAAAAACTCATTCTGTTGCTGTCAAATTGAAAGATCTCTAATTATTCCAGTTTGTTAAATATTCACCATGTAAAAACAATTTGTTTGCTCTTACTCACCATTCTTGATGATGAGACCATAGGAGAAAGGAGAAATCTTCAACATGTTTAACAGAGTGGATTCTGAGGCACCAACCTTCTCACCTACCTTGATCAAGTGTACATCACTCTGAGAAGAAACAGTACACAAATATCAAACTATAGTTAGTAATGTACAAAACTCAAAAGAGAGAACTAACACAAGTTATGTGCAACCCAGAGATGGAAAAAAATTTACAGCAGTGAGAACACAAGCAAAGTTCTAGATTTAAGGAAAAACAAAAAGTAGGGAATTTATGCAAGGCAAAAAAGAAACAGAAACAAAGATGTAAACCTTAACTTTGAAGTTGAAAAACTGATACAAATTTATTTGAAACTTTTCTATGTATCCACAGAAGAGCAGAAAATTCCACTCAAATGAATTAGGTCTGCTAATGGAAGCTGTCTGAAAGTAAAACTGAGGTTATGACTTTTCCAATAAATTTGCCAGTGATACTGCATATCCAGTAATTCATTATTAGTAACCAAATTCTGCAGAATTAACCTCCAATTTAATCTATGTCAGGTCTTAGTATTCTTCCCTACCGACTTTTTTCATAATTGCCTCAAAGGAAAGTTACTGCTAGTACTGATAAAGTATTGCTAGCCATGATAATAAGGAATTCCTTACCAAGATTTCAATCATAGCCTTTGAGATCTTTGTTGGGATAGCCAAAGCCTGGAAGAAGGAGGTCTTTTCTGGGCCGAGTCCAGTGCTTCCTTTGGGAACAAACACATCAACGGGCGCAATAGCACCTGCACGGGCAGGAGCTGCTACTTTGTTTTCCAAGATAGCATCACGAACAGTTACCAGATCTTCCTTGGTGAACACAAACCCAACATTGCCCTTGATGTGGGGCAGAAGCCTAAAGTAAAACATCAAAACATTTTGGTTTTACTAACTGCTTAGGGAGCACTTATATAGGTGGGAGAGGAAAATCACCATAGCTAGTTATAAAGAAGCTATTATCACTTCAATAGATCCAGAAAACAAAATTCCCTCCCATCCTCTTAAAAGAAAACCTTCAGAAACACTACTCTGAAAAAATGGGAGTTTATAGCTTGAACTTGTTAAGTATATTGAGGTTTATACCATTGTAATTTGGTTAAAAGAAAACAGCAACTCTAGTTCTGATACCATGATAGTGTTTGCATTTACATAGTCAATTAACTCAATTAGCATACTATACTTCAATCCAACTAAGTTGCTGTTTCCTTCCCCCTACATAAAACTGACTACAAGTTAAATTTAACTAAGAAACGCAGCTCATCAAAATTAGACTCATTGCTAAACAAATTAGTTTTGCTAAAAACCCCTCAAGTAGTTCTGAGAAAAAAAAACTTTTTTACCGTTCAAGATCTGGATTATTCTCAAGATGTCCTCTGATGGCTTTTCTGATCATAGTGTTCTTGCCCATCAAAATCTCTGCTTTCCCGCGGAGTGACTGGCGAATTTGCTGCATCTGTTTTGAACCAACATTATCCACTCCAACCAAGAACAATTTGGGGTACTCATCCAACAAGCGCTACAAAAACAAAAATTTTTTCAGTCGACATTACGATTGCTTTTCTTAAGTATACAATATTCTGGCCAGCTAAAAGAACTGACAGAGCGCCTTGCCTCAACATAACAACAACTGTTTTTGGTACTAGTTTTCAAGCTTTCACATGTATAAAACATGATTTAAGTAAGATTGTTAAAATAAAAAACTTTACAGTATTCACACATTAAAAATATCTTAAAACAATTACATTTCCGCTTTCACTAAAGAAGTCAAAAGTAAATGTTTCAAAACATTTTTAAAATGTGAAAAGCGTAAAGTTCTTAGAGCAAAATCATCCTTACACTGAGTTTGGGGGTTTAAAAAGTTAATTTGCCAAAGCTGAACATTTAAATAGTTTTGCAAAAACACAAATTCTCATTCCTAAAAGATAATCAAATTCTTCTTAAAAACTTGGTTAAGGCAAATTTTTTATAAGCATTGTGACTGTGAGATCTGGTTGACGATGTAAAATATGAAGTGTTGCACATATGTGCTAATGAAGAGAAAGACAGTAAAATGGCACTAAGGATCATGGGTCTGAAGGAACTAAGCCTGAGTATTAACAGCTGTGCACAGCTGTTAAACACAGGTGCTAGTGTTGAATGGGCACATTAAGTACACATATTGAGTTTAATACAAATACATTAATAATTTAATATCACACAGGACTATCTTCAACCATGACGTCCTGAGCTGCTAATGACACTTACGATAATTTTTATGAAGTAGTTAGACTTCCAAGTTGCCTTGTCTTCCCTGACCATTGTGATTGGTTAAGGATTGCGCTTCTTTGGCGTTTAAAGACTTTCTACATAAATAAAGGATAACAAAAGTAAGATTTATGGAACAGATATGTTCAAGAAAATTTAAGCCAATGCCTATGGAAATGTAAACTCTATTTAGAGAGCATATAACACAAAATCAGTTTTTAAATTTTCAAAAAGTAAATGTTAAAATATATTGGTTTGCCAAGTTAAAGAAACATGATTAAATTATGCCAAGAGATTGCTTGTAGGATTTTGGATTTTTCCTGCTAAAAGTGTCCCCTCCAAAAGACCAACAATGTGATGTATCAGATCATGTTCCACTCACCTCAGTCCATCCAAAATTGAATTTAAAACATTTGTAACTTAAAGGGTTTCTATCAAAACCCTAGCAGTTTCGAATGTTTTAAATTACTTTGTTGCACCATATTAGTTGGACTGAGGCGAAACGCACATGACCTGTTTCATCAAAGGACATTTTTGGCGGGAAAAATTTGAAATTCTACATGCCCAATATTGGCATACTTTCATCATATATTGGCAAACCAATGTCTTTTATAGTATACTTTTTGAAAATTGAAAAACTTATTTTGTGTCATATGCTCTTTAAAGTGCATATGAAGTGAAAAGTTTTATTACTTCAATGGATAGACCTTGCTAAATGAGGAACAAAAAATTTTGCCAAAACATTTCCTTATTCTTTAGATATTAATGTTTAAAATGTTCATCTGATGAAGTCATGAGTGGTTCTGACAAATTTGCATTTTTTTCAAAATCTGCTGTCACTTCGTAACACTTGGGTGTATTTTAGCTAAAGTTGGATTATTGATGTATCCAAGGCAGATGGATCATCACTCCAAGTCTGGCTTAAACCCGCCCAAATTTTACGGATTGGCAGCAGATTCTAGGAAAATGCAAATTTGTCAGAACCACTGATGATGCCATCAGATGAACATTTTAAACATTAATAACTAAAGAACAAGGATAATTTTAGCAAAATTTTTTCACCACTGTTCCTTATCTAGCAAGGCCTATCTGTTGAAGTAATAAAATTCTTCACTTCATATGCACTTTAAATGATTTTTGCTCGACCTTAAAATCTCAAGATAATAAATCAACTGAATTACAAACTGTCGTATTAGAACCCAAGTGACTATTAGACAAGAGTTTCAACAGTTCCCAAGTTTAGTCTATAAATACTAATCTTTTTGAGCTTTTAGTTGTTTTTGTTACCTTAAGGTTTAGAGATCTTACAAACTGAGCCAAACTCGCAAATATGATTTAGCATTAAGATTTCCATCATAGAATGTTATTTGTACAAAAAATGCAAACAAGGAGATACTTAGAGTGTCTTTTGACTTTTATTTGATAGTGTCTTGAGAATGTTGCATTTCAGGGTCAAATCCGCACTATAGCCACTTTGTTTCCCAAACTAAACATTCAAGTTTATTCAAAAATTACACCCATAAACAAAGTGGCTCTTGAACCAAACTTCGCTTACAAAGTCGAAAACCTTATTCGAGTTGACGAACATTAAAAAGATTGTGAATGAGAGCAGAATAAAGATTTAGGAAAACAAGAAGTTGAGCGTTATTAAAATGACTTAAATACTTCGTCACTCTTGTAATTGATTTCAAATACACTTCTTTTCCTATATAAAAAAACTTGGATTCGAAGTTGAAATAATTTCTAAAATAGTCGGGTTGGCTGTGGTAAAAATTTAGCTGATCTAATTTTAACAGAAAACTTATTTGCCCTCTAATATGATCGGTTATCATTAAATAATCAAAGACACTGTTTTTTTTTCAGAAAACGTTCGAGTAAAACGTAACAAAACAGCCCAAAACTTTATAACTACACGTGTAACGCACCAACCTCGAAGGAAACTTGCAAGAAAAGAGGAAATTCACGTGGTTCCACCACCAGATAACCCATAATTTCTTTCGACCCAGAGTTCATTGCGCGCACAGAATGTTCTTTCTACGGCGCCCGTCGTTTCAGCAGTCAGCGGGCTTTTGTTCGAATTGTTTGGTTTTTGCAAACATGGAATAAGTTGCAGTCGATGTCCAATTGAGCCCTAGAAGTCGACATCAATACATGTAAGTAAAAAAAAAACAATTGTCTTTTATTTGTCATGCACAGGATATGAGGGTGTTGTACAGATACAGACAAGGATTTCGTGTTTGTTTTAAATCTTTGAAAAATAGTTACCTTTTTTAAAACATGTTTTAAATTTAATTTGCAACAAATGAACAATTTTAAAAAAGTTCGACAATTCTTAATTCTACCCAAATTAACTCATTCAAGTATATTCAAATTGATCGTGGTAAATATTTTGTCAAAACCATGCATAATTTATTGTTAAATAGTGTGGTATGGACTAAATCCTGCTAGATTGTGTTCTTAAACAACTCAGATCCATAGGCTGAGATGAGGTGGGTCGGGGTTATATTGGTTTAGGGTTGAGAAGATCCTCCTCAGCATAACATGAGGTAAGCTGAGGATTTTAACTTGGGCAGAAAATACTTTCTGAAAGCCTCTCAGTGCCTCGAAGCCGTCATCCTATTCTAAACAACATTTGCAAGAAAGGCATTGATCTTTAAAAACTCTAGTAATTAGTTGTCTTGAACTACAAAACTCTCATAACCAACTAATTGTTTGGGTTTTGCTTCAAGAGCACTTTTTAAATGCAGGAACTGCAATCTTACGGAATCTGATTGTTAAAATTTCCCAGAAAAGTAACTCTTCAGTCCCCTTCCCCCATCTGCCTAGTTCCTCTTCCCAGAGTTTTGACTACTGACTTGTAGAATACCAAATTCATTCAAGTCAAATATATTTATATAATGGTCATATAATTTCAGGACAATATGATCTTTACAAGATTCCAAAGGGTAATAAAGCAAGCCAGGCATTTCCATTTGGCCTCTCAATTCGCTTCCCAGAATCCTCTGGGACCAGGACCTTGGAGAGGAAACATTCAGAGTTCAGTGTTAGAAATTCATGTTGAAGTAGCCGATGCCTTGTTACAGAAGAAACCAGTTGTTGCCCTTGAGTCAACTATAGTAACTCATGGTATGCCATACCCAGAGAACCTAAGGTACAATGAATTCATGCAATAGTTGAGTACTAACAAGGTACACTTGAAGTTACTGATTTTCCTAATGTACAGGTCTCACTTAACTGTTTTCAATGTTTTAAGTACTACATAAATGACAGCCCACAACTTTCTAATATACGTTCTTTTAAAAGTCTGTATTCATGAATGATGGAAATATCACATAGCAAATATTCATTATAGAAGAAAAGAATGTCACTGTTAGTTAACTGATTAGTTATTATATAGAAAAAGTGTTCAGGTTGTGCATTTCAAGCACTGTGATTGGCTCCCATGCATAGCTTTAGAAAAACCTTGTTAAAATAAATCTATTGTGTGGCTATCATTTAACTATTTTCTGGAAAATTTCTTATACAACAAAATAATAAATATATTCCAGATCACATATTCTTCGCAGTAGTATTTATCAGCAGTGTGCTGATCGCTAGTGCTCTTATGAAACTTTAATAGACCTAAGTAGCTTAGATTTCCAATTAGTACCATTTATTAGATATTTTCAGTAAGAACCTATTTAGGCTAAGGTGGAAAAATCTTGGTCCTTGTTTGCTGGTTGCTACAACTTACCAATGCCAGTTTCTATTATGCAAACAAAATTTTGACCAAATTAAAAAATAACATTTTTTGTTTTAACTTTCTGGGTTTCGTGGAAATTTTATTTCAAAGGATGGCTCAAGAAGTTGAAAATATTATAAGAGACAATGGGGCCGTCCCTGCAACAGTTGCTGTGTTAAATGGGAAAGTCCATGTTGGTAAGTTGTTTGCAGTATCTACTCACTTCCAGTTAGTTATAGTTTTGGTTGCCCTGCGGTTTCCCGGCAAAGCTACTTTGATTTGCAGCTGTATATGTCACAGAATCAAACCACAACTTGAGTAATAAATGAATGTTTAGTATTTGACCCAAGCTATTCACATTTTTTATTTTTTAATTAAAATTAGTGCTAGTTATATCTAGCTCCCCTTCTCTCAGGAAATTGTGTAACATTCCCCATTGTTTGATCTTCCTCCTTCCCCTGCAGCAATTTCTGCTCCTGCACTCTTGGAATTTTCTTTGTTCTCATTAACAAATCCCAGGCTAGACCACATCTCCGCCTGGACTTTGCAAGTTCTTTCAGTTTCATCCTGAATAAAAATCTGGGACTGCATGTAATGAACATCTGTTAAAAGGGCAGTAAATGGTTTTAAGTTGACTCTGAAGAAGACTTCTTCAGAGGTTGTCAAACTTCAGAGTTTGTCAAAATGACAAACACACTAACATTGACAACAGTTTTCCTTATGACTCACACTAACCAATACAATCTCATGCACCATATAGTTTTTATATGATCGATCTACAGGTACATCTGTTAAGCTTGTTGCCATTTCTCTTAATATTTTTTCACTTGAAAGGTTTGGGCAAAGAGGAGTTGGAGCTACTTGCAAACTGTGGAAAAGAAGCCATTAAGACATCTAGAAGAGATTTTGCATTTGTTTTAAGTCAGGTTAGATGAAATTAGTACTGACAGTATTTTGAACATTAGCATAATAAATCCTCTCCATAAATGCTTGGTAACAATTTTGATGTGTCCACATTATGTAATTTACTTTTAATTACTAGCCCCACTTTGAGTAACATTTTTGTTTACTTTTATTATAAATTTTTAAGTTTTTATTGAAAATAAAAAGAATATTATTAAAACAATGTGGTTAGCCAGGCAAATTTGAATATAAACAAAAAAGTATTAAAATTACTGCCATTTACAAGAAAGTTTTATGAAACTAACACAAATCTATAGTTTTGATTAAACAATGTCGTGCTCAGATGAAGGGCTAACACTTGAAACATCGGCTTTTCCTGTCATCTCACGGAGATGATAATTTATTTATCTCATAATACTACAAGTTTAAATTCACTGGCCAATGGGTTCAATAAATTTTTAAAAAGTATATATTACCTAAAGTTTGATAATAAGTTATTTAGAATTCCTTTAAAATAGTTTTCAGTATGGTCGTCTTCAGAGAAGACAAACTCTTACATTCTGTTATTAACCAAAGGCAAGGAGTGTTTGAAGATGATCGTATTGATCAAAACATGCATTTGTTCCAAACAGTATTTTCAATAGTTTATATCTGGCCGACCTCTGATAATTAACTACCCAATTTTTGTTATGTACCTTGAAATAGTAACAAACTATTAACAGCACATTCCTTGTAAAGGGCCTACACTTACTCATTTTGAGCATTGCCGTTGATATTCTTCCAGGGTTTAATTGGTGGTACAACAGTATCTGGGACAATGGTAACTGCACATAAGGCTGGGATCCCTGTGTTTGTAACTGGTGGAATTGGGGGAGTCCATCATGGAGCCAGTACATGTATGTTTCCCAGTTATCCTTACAGTCTTCTGATATCTCCATGCGTGCATTACTTAATATAGAATGGACATGAAGTATCTTGAATGTTTTGAGCTACACTGTTTTGTACTTAAGGGGATGTAACAATGGCTCGTAGTGCAAGATAATGTACATCTATTTGAAAAAAGTTCAGTAATACATTAACGTCTTGCTTTTCTGCAGATGGATATAAGATCTTTTGCTGGGGTTAGCTCATGTACTTTGAAATATCCAAAACTCCCCAAGGCAGCAAAGGTAGACCTTTTTGTTGACCAACTATTTGAAAATACAACTTTGTCCTCCATATTCCTAATTAAAAAACTGATTTTGAAGTTCAACAGTTTGAATAATACTCAGATTTTCAAGGTTGGTTAACGTTTTGCCTGTTGGTTTTGCCTGTCTGTAGTTTGCAAGTTTGCATTTCAGTCTTGGACAACCTAGTTTTAAAAATTTTCCAAGGGAACATGCCCCTGGTCCTGCTCTTTTAGTTCCTCTCCTCATTCTATTACACCCTCCTGCAGAAAATCCTGGCAACGTGTCTTAACAACATTTTAAAACTTTATTTGATGATGCTTATTCATGAAGCTGTCGGCAGCGCCACAGCTGAGCAGTTAGCGTGCTTGATTCATAATCCTGGGATCGGGAGTTCGAACCTGGTCAGACCACTGCGTTTCGTCCTTGAACAAGACACTTTACCTGACTTTATTCCAGCTAGTCAACTCAGCTATATAAATGAGTACCAGCTTCTGCTGGGGGCTAACCTGGGATAGAATAGTGTCCTGTCCAGGAGGAATCAAAGACTCTCTATAACTTCAGTCATAAAACCAGTCGAAATGGAGTGAAGTTACATGCTGGAGTTAGGTTTTTGCCAAGTAAACCATGCTCGTAAC
>JAOBAT010137753.1:0-11823 GCA_026413305.1 Hydrozoanthus tunicans | reverse complement strand
ACTGACTGACGAATACGTGATACATGTAGCAAAATAATCTGACCCTGAAGCCAGAGCAACAACGACAAACCTTGACAATTGAGCCATGTATATACGTTCCTAGTTACCATTGTCACAAAAGAGCTCAACAAATCAATAGAATAAAGTTAATTCCTGAAACAAATTTTCTTATAGTCTATCTGACACTCCAATAAGTTAAAGTAGATTCGCTTCTGGTTCATTTTTGGTGAACTTATATTACTACGAAAGCAAAATTTAAGTCAGATGCAAGAAAGGTTAACAGAATATATTGGCGGCCCAATCTAAAATCGAAGCAACAGGCTTGTTCTGAAACGACCAACATTGCCACAGTAACTTAACATTTTGTTCTTTATTCACCAAATTGTCTGAAAATTCCTAAATTGAATAAAGCAGAAAGAGTCACAGAGCAGAGGGAATCAATTATAATGACAAACTCACTCCTAAACAATGACTTGTACTCAGTGTTTGGAGAAAATGAAGAGGAAGACTATCTTGGCTTTTGAGCTTTCAAATCACACAAAATGACTCCTTTAGGAGCCACCAAATAACAAGGAACGACCAATGACTCAAATAAATTTATGATAAGAACTGCGATCATTTTTATTCAATTAGTATCTTTTCTGTTTAATCCAAGAAAACAGTTTACAAAACCTATTTTTTCAAAAAAGCGTCAATTTTGGTTTCAAAATGGGTTTGGCCACATTTGACTTATACACGAGTACAGATGCTCACACCTCTACCTCTCAAGGAATTCGTTGGAAGCCAATACAGTGTCTATCCTATTGTCGTAGTCAGTGTATCGGAAGGACGTGCATTTATCGTCTCTGAGTGTGTGTACTCAAGCTACGAGCTGTAGCAATCATTTCTTATTATTCAACTGTTTTTGTGCGAGTTTTTATGTAACATGGGAGATAAAATTAAAAAGGGAGCAAGAAGAGTTGAAAGCTGAGCTGAAGAAGCTTATCAAAGAGCATGAAGTTCTCCGAAGAAAGATGGCTGACAAGCTTGACCGCAACTTCGTGCCTAGCCATGAAGATGTACAAGCAATCAATATCTCCTGTGATGGGCTACTGGCGTGGAAGAAAGATGTACAGGCCGCCATGTCTAATTTCAACGGGAAACTAGATCTACTTACAAAAAAGGTCGACGACATGTCAAAAGCCATTGAAGAAGCTACAGCGTACAGCTACAAATACAATATCGAGATTGTTGGCATCCCGCAGGTGGATCGCAAGGAATCCGCGGACGACACAACCGAACTATGCATACAAATGTTTAACAAACTCGGTGTTTATGTGAAGGAGGAAGATATAGACATCGCACATAGAGTACCAGCACGAAGCCATGATCGCCGAAGACAATCCAATCCGCCTATTGTGTGCAAGTCTGTACGACGGTCAATAAGAAACCGCGTACTTGAAGCCAAACACAAATTGGACAGCACAGAGGCACTCGACTCAGGACTGCCGGCGACCCGACTAGTTAGCTCATTAAAGTTATTTCAGGTCTTCACTCACTATTTAGTTTTCGTAACCCTGTCATCTATGTACATGTATGTGTTACATCTATTAAATTTATTGATGTTAAAATGTCATTGTCCTTGCTCTAATAGTTTGAAGATCAAAATTTTTTGAACGTTCTTGACACGAAATAAGCAGTACAATATCTTACCGCACAGTCTTTGACCGCAGCAAACAGTTCTTTACATAGATCTTTGAGCTCTGAACCAGCAGAGGGAACTTGATTATATTTCCTCGCTGCGACTGGCGATGACCTAAAAAACATGGACGGATTTAAGCTAGTGTAACATTGTCTAAAAGCAGACTTTTTCTTCTTTGTTTCGTATTAAACTTGTCCGAAAAAAAATTGTTTTTTATGCCCCAGGGACTACACTAACCCGGACGATCCCACAATACGATCTACAGTCCTTCTCAGGACTACACTCACCCCGTTGATCTCACCATACGATCTACAGTCTTTCTCAGGACTACATCACCCGAATGATCTCACCACACGATCTACAGTCCTTCTCAGGACTACATCACCCGAATGATCTCACCATACGATCTGCAGTCCTTCTCAGGACTACACTCACCCGGTTGATCTCACCATACGACCTACAGTCCTTCTCAGGACTACACTAACCTTGGCGATCTCACCATGCGATCTCCAGTCCTTCTCAGGACTACACTAACCTTGGCGATCTCACCATGCGATCTCCAGTCCTTCCCAGGACTACACTAACTTGGGCGATCTCACCATACAGTCTACTGTCACTCCTGGGATCAAAACTATTTACAGTTATATCTGATTGGTTTTCCCTCCTTTTTGCCCTAGTGACGCTTTGTAAACAGAAAAAGATTGAGGAAACTTCCTGTTGATCTACTCCGTAGTCGTAAGAACTCTAAAATTAGATGTTTTAGTTTTTTAAAATTTCAAGACGCAGCCATGCAGGTGGCCATCACGGTGCAATTCAACATGCACTTATTGTCTTTATCATTCTCCTTTTCCATCATCAGCCGTGTTGCGGTCCTCATTGCTTAAGCTTTCGGTTAAGCAGCCTGTGTTGTGGAAGGCTTCTGTTACAGTAGCACGCAAAAAGACTGTTTTCCCACCATCCAACAAGTGGAAAATGGTACATACCACAACTCATTACTCATTGCCTACGTTTGTCATAACCAAGAGAGCAAACCAACGAACTCATAGTAGTCCACTAAAATGAAACCTAAAACTTTCACAAACTGATACAATGTAACACGTAAGAATCTCCTTAACCCTTTCAGCCACAGCAAGCTTTATCAACACCCAAATTCTTTTTACATAACTAACGCAAAATACGTCAACTTGTAATGAGAAAATTGATATTGATCAAACAAAGAAAACTTCTGAAGATGAAAAGCAAAATTCTCCTTAACTGGTGTTAGAAAAACTATAGGTTCTAGTTGGGAGAATTTTGCATATTCAGGGCTTTAAGGGTTAAAAAAACAGTAATAACACATCAACTCACGGGATCCGGCCAGATTTTGTCGGAGTGGCATGCTTCACTGGGGTGTGTTGAGGTGGGGCATTCGCACTTTCTCCCCCTAAAGAAATGATAATAATAACAATAGTTAAAATAGTAATAAGATTTAATAACAATTACAGCAGCGGCTGCAGGAGTAGCATTAAAAGAAATACAGGTGAACACCGTTAACTCGAACTATGATGGAAAAACGAAAAACAGTTCGAATTAGCGAGGGTTCAAAATTACCGGAGTTTAAGTTATGTGATTTGATATCTAAGATCAAATCCTAGGGAAACTGAATTTTGTTCAAATTAGCGGGGGTTTCGAGCTATCCGAGTTCGAATTAACGTGGTTCAACTGTAGTAGTACAAGTATTTGTAGCAGAGTTTGTTAGTAGTAAAATTACAAAATTCAAGGAGTTGTGTAGTCATTTAGTGCAAAACGTTACGGCAGTGATTGGCCAAGTTGAGGTAAATAAAAAAATTTAATAGACCGCTACAGCAAAAAAATCTGCTTTACTGGCCCTAAGAGCTGTACAACGAAAATCGATTCTTGTTTTTTCTCATGGCCCCTGCGCTTTACCATTAGAATAATTTTTTTTGAAAGAACTCCAGTCTCTAAGTAACTTACCATACAAACCATTAACTTGATTAATAAAAGATGTGCTTTTAATAACCTTAAACTGAAAAGGCTAAGTTACTGTCAAGGTAAGGGTAGGGCTCGCTTTATTGGCATTAAGCTGAAGGTAAAACAACTTAAACTTTTTGGTAGTAATGGTTCTAAAAGAAGCCTGACAGTATTCATGACCACGAACTCTCGCACAGTTCTCAACTGCTCTACCAAATAAACCAGAAAGTGCTCAGAACTTGCCATAGAAAACTACAATAAGAGGTAAAATGAAATGAAAAGCTTGTAAACTGCAGATCCCAGACAAACAGACTTTTCCTGCCTTCCGTTATACAGATATATCCTTAAAAGAAAAAGAAAATTACCATATTACATAAAATGTCGATTTCACTTTTTTAACGCAAAAAAATATTACCGTTGAGGCAATTAGCGCGGTTTGAAGAGGCCGACGTTTTGAATTCTAGAAAATTAAGGTGATATTGAAGGTATCATTTTTTTTCCAAGAAAATCAGTGCAATTAGACAGATCATTTTGTGTTTTGACAGAATAAAATCTTTATTTTGGAAAACAGTACAACCGTCATTACAGCTTTGATAAACACAAACATCATCATACACTCAAATCAGCTGAAATTTTTGATAAAGAAACAACAAACACATGAGTGACAAAATTGATCCAGTATTTTTGACGTTATAAATAAAGAAAACGATTGCTGCTATAACTATCGCGTCAGAAAATTAAAGTTGTCGAAATTAACGCTTTGAAAATTCCTGCGTAATAATATTATCGCGAACTTGTTAAACTCGCGTTAATTTTATGACGTGCGAATTGTAGGTGATAAGGTAGATGGTGGCAGGAAGCTTCCGACTTTTATTTTCTTTTGTTAAGAACACTAATTTATTCTTAGTCACTACACTGGTCAAAAAATGGTGTACACATTCTAAATAAACTTCTTGTCTTCATGAATAATCATCTATATTTGTCCTACCTATGGGAGTAATTGGTCCAAGGGCTTTCTTCTTCTTTTTAAGAACTTTCTCAAGAGTAAGGGCATCCTGTAAATGGGTATATATAAAATTGAAACTCTAAAGCAATTACCGAAACACAACATTTATCAGTGAAATTTTAGTATTAGTATTTCAAAATGTGATAAAAAAATCGTGAAAGCGGATCAATGCAGTTGATATACGGCAAACAATCTCTTCCCAAAGACCATCTAATGCATGCTACAGTAACTTCACACCCTATTCACTCTATTTAGTATGGTTGGATCAGTGACACATGATGTCTTCAGTGGGATGGTGTGGTTGATGAACAGCAGGCAATCTGTTCCCACAGGCCACCCATCTGACGCAAATTACAACATCATATCCAACATCAGCAACTTTAATGAAAGATAAAACTCTGCAACCTAATAGTGAATTCAAAATGGGCTCTACTGTCACATTGGCAGTGTAAGCAACAAACAGATAGTGAAATTAAACCTTAAATAATGAGAATGATAAGCTTTAATATTAAAGGGAAACTGAACGCTAAAATCAACTTTGCCAAACAAAATCTTTGAGTTTGAAAACGATATTTAAAAAAATTCCTCGCATAGCGCTGACTTTCCGAGAAATTCGAGTTTAAAACAAGTTACTTGCCGCATTGTACCGGCGGCTCAGAAATAGGGGTTAAGCAGAGAGAGAGAGAGAGTGAGGCTATGACGTCAGATATGGGTAAGAATTGGCTCGGACTGAAAAAAATTCATCACTGGAGTGAGATATCGCACACAACGCAAGTTGTAACTTTCACTCTTGACAACACCTTGAAGGATTTCGTTTAAAAAATGTTGATTTTAGAGTTCAGTTCTCCTTTAAAGGATCCTCGGCTGTGCAGCATTCCTGGTTTGAAATAAAACTTATGTTAAGTACATGTCCATATCAGCTGCTCAAAATTGCTAATTATGGCCGCGCGTATTACAAGCGGTTTTTATCAAAAGGGGAGTGCTGCGAGCAGTTTCAATATTCGTCTTGTAGTTATGGCTAGGTTTTATGTAATTTCTTTGCTAGAAGAGTTTCCAAAGGGAAAAACTTAACTTAGATTTTTTATCATAGACATTAGCAAGTCTTTTGTATTTCTCTTCTACCGCGTGTGGTTGAGAACAGCCGTTTTACTACTTCAGATTATCTAATTTGTTAATAAACTGTAACATAAGAACTCTTATTGGCAGAGTATTAAAGTTTCTTTAAATACTACTGTGGATCAGAATACGAAATTTGTGAACCGTTTGATTCGAGGGTAGACTTCATATCCAGCGGAATGTTATCGAGTAGATAATTAAGCGAAATAAAACTTATGTTAAGTACATGTCCATATCAGCTGCTCAAAATTGCTAATTATGGCCGCGCGTATTACAAGCGGTTTTTATCAAAAGGGGAGTGCTGCGAGCAGTTTCAATATTCGTCTTGTAGTTATGGCTAGGTTTTATGTAATTTCTTTGCTAGAAGAGTTTCCAAAGGGAAAAACTTAACTTAGATTTTTTATCATAGACATTAGCAAGTCTTTTGTATTTCTCTTCTACCGCGTGTGGTTGAGAACAGCCGTTTTACTACTTCAGATTATCTAATTTGTTAATAAACTGTAACATAAGAACTCTTATTGGCAGAGTATTAAAGTTTCTTTAAATACTACTGTGGATCAGAATACGAAATTTGTGAACCGTTTGATTCGAGGGTAGACTTCATATCCAGCGGAATGTTATCGAGTAGATAATTAAGCGATATAATCTCCGAATCAGGTATAACTTGATTGTCCAAAGCATTTAAGAACACTCTGTCTCCTTCTTCAAGGATTCTATCAACTGTTTACGAGTGCCATTGAATTACTGGCAGCTTATCACGCAGTTAACGATGAAAAACTGATAAAAGAGCATTGCCTGCCCCATGAAACACCGAAATACTCGCTACCTTGATGAATAGTTCCAGCATTAAAAAATTCGACAACCAGCTTTCTGCAAACTCGCAAAAATGCATGTGATGACCTCCAGCTGATTAACAGGGTCACCCACAACACTACCGCAGGTCATAAGCACTCTGGGCTCAAAATATCTTTACATCGTGACACTCAAATCTCGGCTAAGGACAGAATGAGGATCATGCTCGGTTTCGCTTGCAGCAATTAACTCCAAGCAATTCGTTTTGATCATTTAAAAATCCCTAGTGCCACCATTTTGAAATGTGAAATGTTCCGATTGCAGTGCCAGACCCCCTCTCGTTCATTGCTATTGTATTAATCGAGAGTGGAGACTGGCACTGCAGCCAAAACACGTCACATTTCAAAATGGCGGTTGCAGTGCCAGACCCCTCTCGTTCATTGCTATTGTATTCATCGAGAGTGGAGACTGGCACTGCAGCCAAAACACGTCACATTTCAAAATGGCGGCGGGCGGGAACAGCCCATTTCACGGTTTCTGAAAGGTTACCAAGCTTCTACGTGAAACCGAGGCGAAAGTTGTCCTGGGACAGTTGGAGAAAAGGAAACGATTATCATAAGAAAGATATCTATTACCATGTTTTTCATTTTGACTTATTTATTACTGTACCAGGCCAAATTTGCCTCGGTCTCATGTAGAACCTTGGTTACCCTTGGCAACACGAACTTGTCGTGCTTAAACACGAAGTTCCAGTATAAAAGGGGTAGGCCCGCCCCTTTTATGAGCCTTTTCATGAAATTTGAAAAAAAATTGAAATGTAATGGCGGCCATTGATAAAAGAAACAACCCACTTTCAACAATTCGAGGTCATTTCCACCATAATCGTGAAACAGTTTCATTTTCTTAATAGTAAATGAAGTCATTGGCATAATAGCGTTCTACTAGTAGGCGCACGTCGTGAAAGGCTGCTGATAAGAATTAAGATATATGAAATTTATCGCCAGAGTAGTTAGAAATTCTCGCGTGCTTCGCAAGACCAAATTAGAAAAACAACGTCGATCGAGGCCTGCATTTTTTCGTTATTTTATTCGGTGAAACTTCGTTTCAGGAATTAAAATTCATAGTTGTAACACTAATAAAGTTAAAATCAGCCGAATACCGTCAAGGCAAGGCTCAGAAGCAAGATTAAGCCATACACAACTGTAGATTGTTTGCTATATTTTGAAATTGCAAAACTAATCTATATGCAAATAAAACGCCACAGTTGGCAGAGAGCAGAGACCTTTGTAGATGTTAACTCGACGGCGGATGATTGGCAACTGAACGTGTGAAACCCCTGGGCTCAGTCCTTTTATACTGGAACCTCGTGTTTAAACTTAAAATATTTATTTGGTTATTAAAGATATGTTTACCTGATGGACCTGTGAGTCTTCTTCGTTGTAATACTTGGCGTTCTCAAACATCACTTCAAAATCCAACAGCAACTCTTCTTCCGAGTTGTACTGGCAACATAAGAGTAAATCAATCAAACACTTACATTTGAACGGCACAAGCAATAAAATATTACGAGTTAAGTGCCTTTAACAGTGATATGATAACAATGTGTTATCCAGGGTGCGTACACCTTCAGAATTTCACAACCCGGGGTTTTCCAAGGCTTTTCAAGATCTTTTTTAACCCAGAATGAAAACAATGTTCACAATCACCTGTTTAAACGACTTTTCAACAGTTGTCGTGAAATTTCGTATTCGTCGAACTTAATATAGTAACGACATGAAAAAGTGAACCGAAACTCATATTTGTCACCATACGAAAAAAATGCACCATTTGGCGAATTTATGTTTTTTTAAATAAAATTCTATGAAATTTTCCAAGGCTTTATAAAAAACTATTAAAAATTTCCAGGGATTTTCCGGGGGTTTTCAGAAATTTCCAGGTCTTCAAAAATTTTACATGGTTTTCCAGTATTTCCGTTTTATTCATTATTATTATTATCAATCCTGGAAGATAGTCTTAACCACTTCAGTTAACAAAAGCTATATCGATATATTTCAGTATCGGTTCATGAATAATGCTCTACAATATCTATTTGTATCCGTAGTTGATCGATGTGTTTTGGAGTTTTTTTATCATCACAAACACACAATTTTAGGCAGTAGCCTCTTTCTTGTTTGGGCTGAAAATTACCCTCAAAGTAAAGCTCCGTTTTGATTTTAAAAAGTTCGTATTTTGGGCAAATGTTTAGCTTTCAGCTTGAATAACCCATACAAAAAGGTTCGAAGGAGGTTTGTTCTATAAATGCTGTTTTGCATATAACACTCTTTCTTGCCAACCTTAATTAAAGGCACACTTGACTGCTTGGAGAATACTAAGTTTTATACAACTCTTTAAAAAAAACTAAATTTCTCTTAACCCTTTCATTGTATGTCGAGCAAATGTGTTAAATTTTTTTTTCAAGATTGAAAAAGTTTGTTCAAGTCATCAAAAAACCTGAAAGTCTTCCACATGAGGTTTAGAAGTACACTGATGCTTTGCATAGTAGTCTTCCATTAAACTAATTATCAATAGTGAAGTACCTTGTTATCACGAATATTCCCTTCGATCTGGCTCAAACACACTGGCTCTGTAATCACCTTGTAGTAATCTGGATACTCCTTGTAAACAAACAACAGTTTAAAGCAATATAAATTTAGAATAATAATTCATGCAAAACTGAGAAGTTTGCAACTTGGTGTTGTAAAGAATGAAGGGAAGTGCTTCTCAAGTTGTGTGATGTGAAAAAATTCTGAGTCACTGACAGGAATCGAACGGGCAACCCTCTGATTACCGGTCAGATACTCTACCCAATGAGCTACAGAGACTCGCATGGAGAGCCGAGTCACAGGATAAGTTCTTGTCTATTCCCACTGGACACACGTCTTGCATCTGCTAGCTCGATGTGCCTAATAGTCACATGTTGTATGATTCTATTGTAACTCTCAAAGTGGTGTTGTAAGGAATGAAGGAAAGCGCTTCTCAAATTGAGTGATCAAGTTTGAACACTCAAGTGAGACATCACACACAAATTAAGTTTTAACTTTCACTCTTGACTTTTTAAGTGAGCTTATGACAACAAAAACAGTTCAATAACTCAATTGATTCCCACATTACTTTCGTTTAAGATGACAAGCACCTACACTCAACGTCCCGAAACATGCACATTCAAACTAGAAATTCTTGGAAAGTCAGCGCGTAAAGAGAAAAAAAACGCTTAGATATGGTCTCCACGCCTTTATTGAAATTATTTAAAAAGGGTTGTTAGGGTTCCCCTTTAATAACAACTAAACAGTAACGACAATGTGACTCAAAGTAATCTACTTAAAATTTTAAAAAAAACATCATTACCTCTGCAGATGGTAACTCAGTGAAGATTGCAGATAGGTAGCGACCGTTTTCATCCTAGAAGATAAATAGTCATGTATAAATTTTGTTAGTTTGGCCCATTGGGTATAGGCTTCCACTGAGGAACTCAATTTAAGTAATTAAGATACAGTAAAAGCCTATACGAAAGACAAAGTGGATACTGATGTATGGTCAAAAAGATACCATGTATACTAGTAGTTTTTATCAAAAGTAAAGTGCTGCAAGTAAGAGTGTGATATAGTCATTTGCAAAAACCAGAGAAACGATTAATATTTAAGCAACAGATAACTTTTTCTGTATCTACATACTCTGATTCAAATACAAGAGTAGTTTGGTAGAATTCGAGACAGCTATGTAGCCCCGAGAACATTCATTTTAATATTTGCATCAGAGTATATAAATACGGGAAAAAGTTCTCTATTGCTTTTATAAAATAAACTATGAACACTGCAGACGCCGTATGATACTGCAACACTGCAGGCGCTAAAATCATCCATCGCCCTCCCACTCACGTGATAGACTACTATCCAAGCAACACAGGGATCCCACTTTTTCTAGTGTCCTTCTGATTTCTCAGCACCCTTAGAACTGTTTTCTTGCAATTATTCTTCCATTTTATGTTGGAAAACTGATTAAAATGGCTGGATTTTGTTTGTTCTTAAATGAAGACAAACTGCATCAATCAAAAACGTGAGATGTGACATATCTTTGTCAGCGGTACAACAGTTTCTACGGTGACTGCAGTTTCTAACCCAGTTTCAGCAAATAATTATATAAAAGTAAAAGAATCAACATTTAAACTTGCTGTTTCGGTGCCCTTCCATTTTCTGAACCTGGCGAGAACACTTGCTTAAGGTCAAGGGAATAAATTATCCTAGATTCTTCGATATCCAAGCAAATATTTTCCATAACCAAGAAGAACCCTGAATGACATTGAGCATGACTGGTAAACTGGCCTACCTGGTATGCTTGCACGGCCTTGTACAGTTGCTGCATGCGTTTCCTCAGTACTGTTGGGCTTGGATCTTCTCCTTTTTTCTTCTTGGGCTTTTCTTTCACAGCTGTTGCTTTCTTCTTGATGGTAGTTTCTGACATGACCACCCCTTCTATGCTCTGTGTCTCTGGTGTGTCAGTCTTCAGCTTTTTCTTCTTTAGCTGAAAAAATGGAACATTAGCCCTTTCAGCCAAACACAACAAATGATATACTGGTAAATTCTCCCAAGAATGGTTCAAACTTTTCATGTAATCGTTTTTGGGAGAATTTCACCTTTAACCCTTTTCAGCCCATGACAAAACAAATAATGCTATGACAGGCTTGACATGAGAAAAACTATGAATACCAAGTAGAAGAAAGATTTCAACTGAACAATACCTTTTGAGATTCTTCAATAACAATTCCTTTCTCTGTTATATACTTTGCTACTTCTTTCTTCTTTTTCTTCATTAGCTCTTCCAACCTTTCTGCATCCTTGGAGGAAAAATAAGATAATTAGGAAAGAGTGTTAAAAGGTATGGGCGTTTTAAAATTTTGGTAATTTGAAAAAATCAAATCTACAGTAGAACCCCGCCTTACAGGCGCCTTAGGCGGAAATGAGCACGGATTCGGCTGGTTTGACATGCCAATTCTATAGATCTTTGAACAGCTGTTTCAAAAAGCCATTTTAGGTTTTTGATACTTTTTTGCGTAAAATGCTTTCTAGCATACCCATACCCTATCCTGACAGAAAGGATAATTCGAGAAGGCAAATTTTCATCATAGTGGCACTTTAAGTCCCTCGCTAGTAGACAAGACACTAAATGACTCAGCATTAGTGGCACTTTAAGTCCCTCGCTAGTAGACAAGACACTAAATGAC
>JAOBAT010137742.1:0-11824 GCA_026413305.1 Hydrozoanthus tunicans | reverse complement strand
ATTGAATTTTGTGAGATAAAAAGATTGTCTCTGCTTCATGCCTCGTGCTACGTCATATGCCTCCTGCTACGTCATCACTGCACGTTTCAGGTTTAAAAAAATGTAACGGGAACGGCGAGGAAAGGTTTTATTTTCGAGAATTACTATTATTAAAAGGTTCTACTTTTCATTTGGAACTTAAAAAAATAACCTTGATAGGGGCTTTAACACACGGGTGTTATCACACCCGGGGGGGAGGTACTCCGGAGTCAAAAGAGTAGGGATGAACGTCGGAAAAGTTCTCAAAATACCCTAAAAATACCAAGGGATAAAAATTTTCCACCAATAAAAATACCTCTCGATTTTGAAATTACCTTCAAAAATAACAATTGAAAGCTGAAATATTTTTTCCTGGGTAGATAGTTGGTCGGTGCTAAGTCCCCTCATGTTGTGTTGAAAGGAGTAACGTGATATGCAGTGAATAAAGGCGCGCGAGTAGTAATACGTTCGCCAACGGGCGTCTTTTAAAACTTCTTATCAGTACGCACGTTTGCTAAAACACGGGACTGCAAGCAATCCAATAGCTTGGCGTTTTCAAACCCTAAAAAATACCAGGCTCACGGTTTAACACCGGATTTCTTCTTACAACCCCTAAAAAATACCGGACTTGCAATTTTAACTACCGCATTCCGTAAAACACATACAAAATACACTGTTTTAAGCCTGTACAGCTCCCTAAAACTGCACTCGAAAAACCAGTGATTCTACCAACAGTTTTAGTACCGCCGCACTATCAATAATGACATGTCCTTCTGTCGTTATAAACTTAAAGTTACCTTTGTCTTTGGCGATAGCATTGCCAGTAATGATAGCTTTGGCATCAATTCCGCGTTCTCCTTCAATGATCCCAGAAGCTATGTACAGAATTCCTCCATCTTCAATTTCTTTGTAGTCATGGCTTTTAGAAACTTCCATCTTCCGAAACAACTCTTCTATCTTGATTTCTTTCTTCGAACTACCGAGCATTTTCTTTTCAGTGGCAGTTACTTTTCCAGATAACATCACGTTTGCATCGAATTTCTTGACAAATTGCTGATTTGTAACATGGTATTCGGTGGTCGATTGGATTTGGGGTTGTATCGAATGGTTGAGCGTCCACATAAAAGTATCCGTAAATTTGATCCCTTGTTGTTCCGTTTTTGAGAAATCAACTTGACCTTTGAGATGCAATTTTAGAGCTCCCAGAGCTGCGAGACTTACACCGCCACCAATCTTGATCCCTTTCGTAATAGTGCATTGGACTTCAGCTTCCTCGGTTGAAGTTAATCCTGCTGAGGTAGATGCGTCATTTGAATTACTTGGCATTTTGTTCTCTACAGTAGTTTTGCGGGATTGAGTGCGAACGTCAATGACCTCCTCGACCACAGAGTTTTCGTCAATTTCAATATCCCAATTCAGATCGCCCATGTTCAGATTTTTGTAATTGTTTTCTTCAGCCCACCTCCTGGCAATATCTTCCACATCAAGAACTGTTTTGTTTGTAGTCATTGTACGTCGTCTTCTTAGTCAAACAATCAAAGCAAAACTCTACTCCCTGAAAGAAAATTGCAAACGATTGACTATAAAACAGCCTTGCAAATTGTAGTAGCCTGTGAACAGGCTCTTCGACGAAACTAGTTAGAAAGGGGGATCCTAAATAGTTTGGTCGAAGAGCCCGTTCACAGGCTACAATTATATTCTTTGCTCGAACGGGGCCCTAATGTTCACAAGTATAAAGTAATTATAATTTAGGCCTTTTGGAGAAATACAAAACATTTAGGAAGGGAGGTCATTTTGGTTGATACTGTTTCAACCAACTCAAATGAAACTTGGGATCCTAAAAAAATTTTTCATATATACAATCACGTGTCCAATATTTTAGAATAGCTTCGATAGTTAATGTGATTGAACAAATGGTGTCACATGTCAGAAAAAACGGTTAGTATTTTCAAAACTTAATTCATTGTGGGGGAAGCATTTTTGGAAAATAGATTATCAAACTGCTTTAAGAACATGAAAGGATGATATTTAGAATATGAATTCTTGCCTTTCATGTGACGTTACTAAAATGCTAACTTTCAAACTATGAGTCTATGAAGATGTGATTTTAGTATCGTTTCAGGCTCCCTTTGACTAGTCTTCACGCCAAACTTTCATCGATTTAATTTTACCTTACTTCGTTGTTGAGATTTGAGTTACGCAAAGGTAAGTCACCTATTTGAGGAGTCAAACTAGTGCAATACTTTTGGAAATTTTGCTCTTTCCGCCTTCTGATATGAACCAATATGGTAAATAAGTGAATATTTAGTCAAATCAATGACATTTTGGCGAATATGTTTGGTAAACGAAGGCTTTTGTGAAACTTGGTAAAATGGCCAGGTTCGTACCCTTGTCCAAGGACACAAACATGGCGGCGCCATACATTTTACTGTAAATAGGCGTGCAATCAGTTGCCTACATTTTGGTCGGGAATAGTCAGTATCGGCTTCAAATTTTTTCTCACTGTATATAATTTTGTGTTCTCTTTACGACTTTATAAATTGTTTGTCATTTGCAGCGATGTTTAGGGGCATTTTTCACGTCACGTGACAAGTTAAGACCATATAACTAGACTTTATGAAACCATACTTTTCTATGTGAACCCGAAAAAGCTGTAAATCCAGTTACAGTTCCGATCAATGGTCTGAAGCAAGTTAGCAAACTAAAATTATTAGGAGTAACATTTCAGGAAAACAATAGGTTTTCAGAGCATGTCAAACTAAAACTAATAGAAGCTAATAGATGTTTATTTGTTCTCCGTACTCTACGCCAGGAAGGTTACAAGCAGCCGGACATAGCCTCTCGCTGGAAGTAGACAAGAATTTATCCAAGTCAAGAACTTATTCCAGTAGGAATAGACAAGAAGTTATTCTGTGACTCGGCTCTCCATGTAAGTCTCTGTAGCTCAGTGGGTAGAGCATCTGACTGGTAATCAGAGGGTTGCGGGTTCGATTCCCGTCAGAAACGCGGCTCTCCATGCGAGTCTCTATAGATCAGTGGGTAGAGCATCTGACTGGTAATCAGAGGGTTGCGGGTTCGATTCCCGTCAGTAATGCGGCTCTCCATGCGAGTCTCTATAGATCAATGGGTAGAGCATCTGACTGGTAATCAGAGGGTTGCGGGTTCGATTCCCGTCAGTAACGCGGCTCTCCATGCGAGTCTCTATAGATCAGTGGGTAGAGCATCTGAATGGTAATCAGAGGGTTGCGGGTTCGATTCCCGTCAGTAACTCATAATGTTTTCTAATCACTAAAACTTGAGAAGCGGTTTCCTTCATTCGATATCTTATCTTGTCTACAATACTTTTAGCTATAACAATGTTTACGCTTTCATAACATTCTTCAGTTAGTAAATGATTAAATAGGATTACATGCTGTTCAATTTTGGAGTTAGTTGGATGAGAAAAGTTCCGAGGGCAGCAAAAGGCCGCAGGTTAAATCCTATTCAGCTATAAAATGGTTTTTCTACTCAGTTTTCCTTTTCAAATTGGAAAAGCACGTAGTCAGAACTGTTACTTTTTGTTTATATAATTTCTTACTGTCAAGTAGTTACTGCCGGCGGGATGTCTTCGAGGGCTCGTGCGCCGGTGCTTCGCTGCTTTAAGTTGCTAAACATTCAAGCTCTCAACTCATTTTCCGAAACCACTGTTACTTTACCGAAGAAGTCCGTATCCTTCTATTTTATACACAAAAAACCAAAATTGTCTAAACAGAGAGCAAAACTGCGCAAACCGAGAATAGAATTTCAGAAAACTCCGCCATTTTCTTATACTGTGAGTGGATTTGATCAAATACGTCGGTTTTGGCGCGAATTTTTGTACTTTTACAAGCCGTCCGCGCCCACCCATCCTACACACGACGGACAAGCGCAGAGGGAGAAAGAGTACGAAAAAGAGATTCCAATCAAAAAGCCCAACGCACTGTAAACATTCACGTTTCATTTAAGCTTGGTTACGGTAGTTTGAGCGATGTTTAATTCACTTATCAATCCGAAGCTGTTTTACTATGCATTGGACACCCCCAAAACCTTTATATAACTAGAAAGCTGTGAAAATTCTCTAAAAGATAGTTTAAATCCCATTTTTATTCATCAGCGACATTAAGCGTTATATTTGTGACCATTTTTTTTTATATAATTTACCTACTTAAACTGTACAGCAACCTTAAGTTACAAAACATCTTTTAAATGGCTTTGTTAAGAGTCACTACGTAGTTACTTTTGTTTAGTAATAAAATGAATGTTATGGTTGACGAAGAATTGCTTTGCTACGGCTGACTATTTCTGCTACGGCCATAGCAAACTATTAAAACAGCGAGCTAAAAACAGACAACTACAAGCGGAATACCGAGGATGTTAACAACGTGAATAGTACTTGTCGTGGTTCCATGTCAGTAGGTACTTGGTCCTTTATTTCCCAAACACACAAAGGATAAAATAAAATGTTGTTTTTTTGGGCTTGCAACATGTCTTATTTAAGGAGCAATGAGCCAGTGAGAGGCTTGGATCAGTGTTATTGACTTTACTGTGCACGCACACGCGCCAAAGACGCTGATTGGCTAGTTTTTCTAGGATTTGATAAGTTCAGAAAAAAACTCAGGACAGATTCGTCTGTTTATAAAGGAAAACCCTGTCTTAAAACAACACCAATTTTAAAATCCTAAATTTGAATGTTTTACACGACACAACACAGCATATAGTTTGTTTTGTATAGTTGTCGACCACTACAATACAAATGAAAGCAAATTTTGTTTTCAACCGTCACAGCAATTCACTCTCGACTTTTAAAAACAGCTAGCCGGAAACTAATGTTTTGGGACCAAAATCTTTTGCGAATACATTTATCAAATTTTATTACAAAAGGTATTGTCCAGATGGATGAGTCTCCTGTGTTATGCGTCTCGTATAAAACATAACGAATAACAAGACAAACTCTACGAGACTTCACTACATTTTTTTCTTTTTACAAGAACCTTTTTCATAGGAACAATGAGGCCGAAAATTTAAGAACGTGTTAAGAACACGCTAAGGCTGAGAAAAGGTGAAGAACATTTATCTATTGTGATAACCTATTGCAAATAAACAGTGATTATTAAAAACAATTGCTTGGCGATGATATTTTTGATTAAAGTTCTGCTGGCGAAGACTCGAGTACCGACCCAGTAAAATTAGCAATAGCACTAGTCTAGAAGAATAATTCGTCTTTAGCATAAAAACAGCCAATGATTATTGCCAACGAGCCAGCAGCCGAGACCACGTCCAGCATTTTACAGCCGTATGTGAACGAGCTGGATTTCCACGTATTGAACATGAGATAAAAATAGTATTTTCGTAAGACGCAGTCAAGCAGTGCAAACGTTTCATGAATATTTTGTGACTAATGCCGGCCGAAGCACCAAGCTATCACCATCAAAGCGTTTATTTGTTGTCTTGTTGGCTCACAAGCTAATAGCTTAAAACTTGAACACAAAGTATCTGCAGTTAAGGCACAAACAAAAGTTGCTGAAAGTCTGTGGTAGTCTTAAAACAAAAATTACGAGTTACGAATATACGAATGGCGGTATCGAGGAAAAAATTATTTGTGTCGTCATAACAAAAATTATTATCACAAATGAAAGCTTAAGCACTGAGTTTTGTTAATTGATGGCCACTGTGTCAAAAAGTAAGTTTACAAAGTTATGTAGCTATGAAGCCATTCTGTTACAAAGTAATTTTGGAGAGGCAATGAAGTATGCAGATGAACATTTGCTTTAACATCATCAAGGCGGAAGTAACGAACCGGACTTTGGTAAAAGTTGGTTTTGGATAAATAGCGAGTAATTCTACACTTCTTTCCGTTAACTTGGTAAACCCGAGTACAACCTAGTATATAACATTTATCTGAAGATATTACGTGTTCATCAAGAAACGAGAATGGTTGGATTTGAACGTTAGGTTTAGTTTGATTCTTTCTGTGCTTTGCAACGAAGAAATAATAAAGCTCTCAAATTCTTGGCCCGGTTGTTGAAAGACGGCTTAGCACAACCTAGGGCTTAGAAGTTACCACTGATCGGTGCTGGTGTTTCTTGCCACTTACGATCCGTTAAATGACTGAGATTGCATGGAAATTTGTTGTTAACACATCTGTAATTTGTTTGTCGAAACACTCAACAGTGCTTGTAAGCAAACAAAAAATGTATAAATCAGTTGAATTTTAGCTCACTAACCCATTTGTTTATAGGCGGTCAATCTTAACACTGGGCGCCGACAGTCGCAGAACTTTGAATAAACATTTCTCTTCAGACATGCAGTAAAACTTATTTGAAATAAATCGGAAATAGCGAACTTACCTCAGCCCAACCTCGAGTTTATCAGTACTCGCAAACGTGATGAACGAGCAGTTTATGTTAACACCAGGACACGACACCTCGTGCTCACTCTTTTCAGGAGGGTGGGAACGAGCCTTGAATAAATTTCTAACGTTTGTCGGAAATTTATCCGAGAGCTGTCCTATGATCTGAAAAAAAAGACTGAATCGAACTTCTTCTTGTTCTACGAGACCGAAGTTTGTAGTCTGCGAGAAGACGCCAGTCTCCTTTAGGAAAAACTCTCAGGTGCCAATTAAGCGGGGGAGGGGAAGGGGGGGGGGGGGGTCCAAATAAATGGATGATTAGAAATTGCAGGTGAGTGGCTCGGGAAAATGCAGAGACTAGATTATGCTTTCGCATTATGTACGGGGAGTGAGTCCAGATATGTGTAAAATCCTTGGGGTTTGAAAATTGTGGTTTTGAAAGTTAATAAGCTAGTCCGGAATTTCAAAAAAATTTCAAAAAACCCGAAAAATTAACTTCGTTCCGGATTATTATTTTGCACTGAGAGTAGATTAGAAGCTTGAAGCACATAAATTGGAATTTACACAAGTCCAAAAAACGGCGGTAAAAAACATTGCCATAGGTCAAGACGGAGAAACAACGCGGACACTGGCATACATTAGCTCCGATTCCCAACAAATAGGCAGGAATTTATTTTGTGACAAACTGCTATTAAAAATCCCTGTTTCCCGAAGGAGGCTAATCTTTTTACTGTTTCGTAGCAACTATAGCGAAACTTTTATTGAATTTTTGCGGGCGACAGGAGGAGCACACCATTATGATCTAGCGAAAAGGCGCCAAGGTCCAATTGTCATTTATCTTAATATTTTTTCTGTTTTTTTCTTGTTGTTGCTCAATGTCAAGTTATTTCTACATTTTTCATCGTAGCTGTGTTTGTCCTATACATGCATTTAGTATACATCGTTCTAATATTACTCAACAAATAATAACCGTAACTTCCGCTTGACCACAACTGTTTAACTCGATTAACCTAATAGATGCTGTTTTCAAGTAGCTGTGTTCCTCTTTTGATTAAGTTACGTTCTGAGTAAGAACTAGAGGTCAACGGCGATGGATGCAGAAAGGTACGTGCTAATTGCGGTATTATTAAACTGTTGATCTGATTGGCTAAATTTAAAAAATGGACAATATCTTGATAAGTAAGCTGATGTATTTCTTTCCAGTCCGCTCACTTATTCCTTTCTAATTGAAACATTTGTTTTTAAATTTAAGAAAAAGTTTGGAGAACATCGAAAATAAAAAGGTTTTCTTCGCATTTGTTTTGGAGTTTTATGATTGGCTCAAATATTATAGCACAAAAGAAACATTGCTTTAAATTAGAATTTCAATGCTTTTTTCTTTAAACTGCTCGATGTATTCTCAGTATGAAAAGTTAGACATTCTGGTGAGGGAAAAGCGAAATGCCGCAGAACAATGGGAGGTACTGTCGTTCTTACACGGTCCATTACTTAATTTTTTTTTCAAATTTGTATAAAAAAATTCCTGCCTATTGAGGAATTGGTATAACTATTCAGTTGTTATTGAGAGCGAGTACGACTGACGTAAGAGTTTCCGTTACTCGTTATGATGCAACACGTGGTGAAACTAGCTTAACAGGTTTTTATGCGTGAAGTTTTTTCTTTCGTTTCCCAGAAACAAGAGTAGTTATGGTGGAGGGGTTGGCGCAGTGCTAAGATCTCTGCCTCCCAATCCTGAGGTCCCCGGTTCGATCCCCGGCCTGGTCGAGGGTTGAATAATTGGGCGACCTTCTTTCCCGCTAAAGCCCACTCAGCTTTCCATCCTTCCGGGGTCGGTAAATGAGTACCAGCATACATGGACCGCTTTGAAGCTTCCGGTCCGCTGGGGGTAAACTGATCATTGTAAAGCGCTTTTGAGCATTCATTTGACAAAGGCGCTATATAAATGCACCGTTTTACCTTTTTGTAAGAGAGGACAGACGCGATGGACAATTTATAAGTTACATACAAACACTTTATTGATATCTGCTTTAACTTTAAAAATCTAAAGGCTATTACATTTTCTACTATGAACTTCTTCATTTTTTGAAGGTGAAAATTTTTCTCCGTTACTTACATCAGTACAACTGGTGTCTATCCAGCTATGAAAATTAATAACAGAATATGAACTAAATAGAAAGGATTTTGGCAAATCACGGAGTACGAATCTCCACATTCTTAATTCAACTTGACCTCACTTTTAAGCTTTGAAAGACTTTATTTTGTTTGAGTTTGAGTGCATTTGTTCCCAACTATAAGTTGTAGGTGTCTTTATAACGTTCAGCATTTGTGAAATTGCATCATACAAAACATGAAATGAAAGTAAAAACAAAAACCGTGTAACTAGAAAAAAGGAAGAAACGGAGTTAGATAACAACTCTACTATCCTCCCTGTGCAAGCTCAACTAATCTAATTGGAAACAGGGTAAAATCAGAGTTTAAATTGAAGAGGTTTAAGACCACAAGTATAACTAACCAGCCTTGGTTTCGATTCTTAAATCTTTGATAATAATTTACATCTAAGGTCTGGTTCAAAAAAGATGTGTAGTTTATGACTGAACGCTTTTTTAAACAATTTCTCATATACTTATTCTTGACACTACACGCCTGCAGTATGCTGATTCAACATTGTACACAGCGTGTTGCAGTCCAATCGTCATCAGTATAAAGCCTTTAACGACAGCCGGTCGGTAACCAATATAGTGTAAATGTAACTCCTTTGGGCTTTCTACCTGTCAACAGTTACCACTCGTACTTCAGATTTACCCAACACGGAGGGGGCATCCAAGGTGGGCGGGGCTGCGGCCGCCAGGTCTGAAACAGAAGATTCGTGTATTTCGCTTGCGGCAGACGGCGCCCTTCTGTTCAGTATTGTCACAGCTGTGATTTTAGCTCGTCTGTACGCTCCCCTCATGTTAAACCCGATTAACCTGCAGCAAAACCGAAGGGCAGACAGAAAAACGGAATCAGCTTGGATGTATCTAAAAAAAAGCTCAACGCACTTAAACTCAAAATTATGTGTTCACAGCTCACAATAACAAGGTACTCTGTACATTCATACAGAGTCACAACTGATTAAGATTTGTCACATCTACCTACACGCCTATCTTCCTACACGCCTATCTATCTACATGCCTATTTACCTCATTACTTATTTACCTTTTCACCTATGTACCTACTTAACTTTGTTCCTACCAATAAACACCTACGTACCTACACATCTGTGTACCTACACACCTATATACCTACACAACTAAAAACCTATACACCTATTATTCTACACACTTATGTACCTACACAACTATGTACTTACACGCCGATGTACCTATACACTTATGCATCTATAAACCTTAATACTTACACTGCTTGTATAGATCTAAACACTTAATATGTATGTACACAACTACTGTTATGCATAAAAACTCTCGCATAGTCTGTTAGTTAGAAATAGTTTGAGCTATAAAGGACACATGTCTTACAAAACAAGGATACCGACCTCAGGCAGACACATTCCACCAGAAGAACTCCACCAATAGTAGCTATTTTACTGACTGTTGAAGAGGAGAAGAAATACACGCACAACGCGTAGGAGCCAATTGGCAACCCAACCATAAAAGACAGGAGGGTGATCGCTAGTAACCAATACCTACAGATATTACAACACAGTTAGCATTACACGATTGGCAAATGCTGCAGGGTTTTTGCGAGTACAGACTTTGCAATTGTTGTAATACAATTTTGCTACCACAAACAACATCAGAGTGATGTTGTTGTAATATGATGAGTCGGCTTGAAAATAAGATGGCTATTATGCAGGACACTAAACTTTTGAAATTACATGATGCTTTGAAAGATCACAGTTAAACTGTTTGGTTATCACCAACGGTGAAAGAAGCACCTCTCAAACTGGCTATACTTGGCCCCCAACACTGCTTTACTTTGTGGTTTCAAATTTCAATGTTGTTGACCCAAAACAAGTGCAGAAGAATTTGGTATATAGGTACCACTTTCTGCACAAAGCGAATGCAGATTGTACGTGAAACAGGAAAATTCTAATACAACTAGAAACAAAGCTTGGTAAATCTTAGAACTAGGGCTCTCTGAGTTACTTTTCTACACAGAGATTATCGCATTGATCACATCTGTTTGATTTGTTCGAGTATTTTAGTTTCTGACCCAAAAATGAAATCAGATACAATTTTTTCCTACATAATCTAAGTCCCTCTTTCCTTTGAAGAGTTCTCCACAATGGATTGGTTTTGTACTGTACTTACCGAACACTAAGAACGCTAGGCAACCAAATTTTCCCTTCCTCTAATTTGTACTAAAGAAGTGAGAAAACAATATGACTGTTAATATCGCCACACACAGGAAAGTCTTATGGTTAAAGTCAGAAACATTAAAGGCAGAAATAGTCCTAAAAAGGCAATAAAATTGAAGAACTCCTTGAACAGTTCTAATAGCTGCCCTGTTGTAACTACTAACAAGACCATTTGGGAGGCTAAAGTGGGAGGGGGGGGGGGGGGTGGGGGTTAAGAAAAAAAGGGATAATATGAAAAGCCACCTGCTGGATAAACGCTTTCTATTTTCAGCAGTACAACTATAATGAAAGTTGAAGAAGGAATTATAGATTTCCAAGTTGACAGCTCAAAATAAATTCTGAGTCACTGACGGGAATCGAACCGGCAAACCTGATTACCGGTCAGATGCTCTACGCACTGAGCTACAGCGACTCACATGGGGAGCCGAGTCACTGGTTAAGTTCTTTTTTATTCCCGCCTGACATACGTCTCGCAAACTGCTCGCTCGATATGCCCAATAATACGTTGATATTTGCTTCTATTTTCGAATGGTAGTCTGAATATTGGATATATAGAGCTTCAACTAGTGCATCAATAATTTTTTCAACTATATATCCAAGATTCAGACTACCGTATAATAACAGTTGTTTGGCGCCATTTTACCAATTGCATTAAGAGTCTTCCACTCACTTAACAACCAGGAATAGAGAAATCAAGAAAGAATCAAACAATCTTTAACTTGTTAGTGATAACTACAGCCTTTTAATATCAATCGGAAAATTTTAATATCAATTTTTATTAACCCCAAACTCTTTGATCACTACTCTGTTCATTCACATATAGAACTCAGAAAGCCGTATTTTCAGCGAAAAGAAATAACCTATAGGAAACTTAAGGCAGTAAACAGTGAGACCTTGAGGAATGATATCAAGCAGTCAACAACTCTCTCAAACTATACTGGTTTGGATCTTGTATCTCTTATAGAAAATTTTGAGAATACACTGACCAACCTCCTTGATAAGCACGCACCGATTAAGAAACGCACAATTATTCTCAGACCTTATGCACCCTGGTATAATGACTCGATTGATGTAGAGAAGAA
>JAOBAT010137741.1:20683-34540 GCA_026413305.1 Hydrozoanthus tunicans | reverse complement strand
TAACCAGCTTGTTTTCTTTTGTTTACTGTAAGGAGAATTTAGATGTTGACAAGTGCCTTAGGGCTGAAAGGGTTAATCGAGTGTGCCGCCAACGCGCGAGCAGACTTGAACGCGCGAGTGAAAGAAAAGCCTTGATTTCTTTTGCTCGCGCGTTCAACGTGGCGGCTTTCTCGATTGACCTTGTTTTTGCTTCTTATGCTTTGCTTACGTAAATTACGTTCACATATTAATAAGAGGCAAAGAAAGGGAACGCAATACAGGGACACCAGAACAGCGGGGAGCCAATTATTGTGGGCTCATATCAAAGAAACAGAAAAAGTAAAAGAAGTTAGTTAAGGTAGAACAAAAAAGTGTAACCTAAAACAACATGGGATGGTGGTATCCAGGAGGCTCGCAGTAGTGCATTTCTTGCATCATAATGTCTGAAATGACCTAGGGTCATTAGGGCAGTACCATGCAACGCGCCCGCACTCTTTCATAGTACTCAAAAAGCAGGGTTTTAACTCCCTTAAAAAGCAGCCGCTACACAGGTTAAAGTAAAAAGTAAAGTGGTGCATTCATACAGCGCCCTTTCCATATCAATGCTCAAAAAGGCGTTTTACAGTGATCAGTTTACCCCCAGCGGACCAGAAGGCGCACTAAGCAAGTTCGGAATTTCAGGAACACAAGAGCACGTCGAGATAAAATGGAATATTCATCAAACTTAAGAAAGGAATGATAATAAACTCCCACCCCGCTTCATTGCGTTTCTTTGTGTAAGTTTCATGAATTTTACATTTTACCCGACTCGCGCACGTGTACTCGCGCACGTGTTTCTGAAATGTCGAACTCGCTTATTGGCAGCCGCTTCAAAGCGGTCCATGTAATGTACTAATTTTACCGACCCCGGAAGGATGGAAAGCTTAGTGGCCTTTAGCGGGAAAGAAGGTCGCCCAAATACTCAATCCTCAACCAGGCCGGGGATCGAACCGGGGATTCGGAGGCAGAGAGCTTACCACTGCACCACCCCCGCTACGCTAGGCTATGGAGGGACTAATTAGAGTGTGTGCCTCAGGGTATGTTTTCGGGGTATGATATCTGTCAGACTGTAGTGTTAAATATAAGTATAACGCTTAGTGTCAGGGTATGTGTCAGGGGTGCCAGCTCAACGCTTGAGCCCCGATAAGAAAATTATCGACCAAGTCAAATTTCGGACAAGATTCGAAAACGTTTTTTAAGGTTGTCCAACATACTTCTCTCTGCTGAAACAGGAAAAGGCATTCATTTGTATTTGACGCCATGGGTTATTGCGTCACGTGTGTGCTGAAACACTAAACGATTTTTTGTCTGAGGGGCCCCATTTTTGTGTCTGGTATAAATCTGGTCTGATCGTAGCTCACACACACTAACCGATTTTTCATATCGCGAAATTTATCGACGAGTACCCAAGCCACATTGCACGAGCTATTTTCGCCTTGTCAAATGCTTGGATTTTGCTTCGCATTGGATAGTGCGCAAAGTAGTTCAGACAAAATAACGAATACTGACACAAACCAGCTGATAATGTCCGATCACACGTTTTTTGATCTAGCTTGTCAGATCTTCCTTCGAGACAAAAAATTGTGCCCGATTTTTGTAGCTACAGCTGACGTCAGCAGTTGCTACTTTGTTATGGTGTTTGTAAGAGGATGACCACAAGCGAGCAAGGAGAGTGTGCGAACTGATAAGCACAATAGGACGGAAACCTGGAACCGAGTTTTTGCGTAGGTCATTCACGTACGATTCTAATTCAGTCAAGAAGACTTCGTGTTCACTGCAGTAAGCGCTACAAGACGGCTAAAAAGAAAGCTTAAATAGAAATATAATTCTTTTTTGCCCTTGACTGAGGCAACGCTGTTATCATTCCTTGCTGTGTGTATTTGTGTTAAACAACCGGATCGACAGATCTAGATTTGATCCAAAGCTTCTAGCTTGTTTTATTGCTGTAGCTTCATCTGGAGATGTCACACACAGCGGATTTTTCGTCGCAGACAGACGAAAACCGTCTAGTGCTTGCCAGCCTTTAGGAAAAATTTGCCATTGTTTTCGTTCTTCGGACTCGGGATATACATTCTGACACGTTAAATTACAACCAAGTATATATCGTTGAATCATATAATAAGATCAAATCATTTTTCGCTTTACCAGATCGAAGAAGTTTAAGAAAATTTCTCATTCTGTTACTTGACTTACCTTTGTTCCTTCACGCAGACGCAGTTGATCCAGAACAGAGGTTACCCCGTGGAAGAGCATCACGTGCCGACTGAAGATGGCTACATACTGGGCGTACAGAGAATCCCTCATGGAAGGGGCGAGCTTCCCTACGCCGGACCAAAACCTGTCGTGTTTCTTCAGGTAAGAGAGCTACAAGGATTGGTTTTTGACATTTCTGACTCAAGGAGTCACGGGAGAACAGGCAATAGGACTCGAGGTCTTCCATCCGCGAAGACGTCATTAGAGAACTTAAACAGTAGACGTCTATGTTGCAACGGAGGCCGACCGATAGTCAAATATCAGTGGTTGACGCGTACTTGCATGCATGTCATGCGGTCGTGGTGATCGTCAAAGAGGCCGACAAGACGTTTTCCACCTCCGTGACGATTACCAGGACATGAAGTGTGCAACTACGCAGTCAACTACTCATATTTGATTTCCGGTTTGCGTCCGTGGCAACACGTCTGGTGTTTACCTTCTTTATCATCTGAGATGACGCGAAGGTCCAACCGTTTGCCGATGTTAGAGTAAATGCAGAATTTTCTCCTTAGTTCTTTTAAGCCCATGAGTGAAGGACCTGCACCAGGAATCGAGCCCAGGCCTCACGCACGACAGACTGGCGCCCTAGCTACCAACTCGGCTAATCAGGCGGCAGTTGATTGATAGAATAACAAGAGAAAGACAAAACCTAGCTAAACGATTTAACGAATACCAATGTTATGGTGTGAATAAACTCCTAATGTGCTAAGTGTTCAAAAGAATGGGGTGGTGGGTGGGGACTACATCTCAAATCTTTCGGTGACCCTTTTCAGCTTTCTATGTGTTCTTCCGGGGTAAAATGGGGGTAAACTGATCATTGCATAAAGCGTCCTTAGCTTTCACATGGCAAAGGCCTGTGCTGTTATGTAAATGCACCATATTTGCCTTTTTTACATTTTACTCTAAACCAAATTTGTGATGTTCGTTTGGAAAATATGTTAAAAGTTGCGAAAAATCTGTAAGATACTTTTTAGTTCGGGATATATTCAAACCAATGGTTCTCTTGTTACCGGCCAGAACCTGCTCCAAGTTTCCTAGATTATAGACGATTTAAGGTTATTAAAGGAAATTTGTGGTCTCTCCCCAATCCCCTTAGCATGGCATCCTTGCAGACGCTACCGACTGGGTGATGGACGGACCTTCCCAGAGCCTGGGCTATATTCTGGCAGATAGCGGCTTTGACGTGTGGCTTGGAAATGTCCGAGGAAATGATTATTCCAGGAAACACAAGAGCCTGGACCCGAGCCAGAAGGCATTCTGGGATTTCAGGTTAGCGACTGGTTTTATGATGGAGTGGTTTGTAGTGTGATTGAAGAAGATGTTGCTTGGATGATTCGAAGTAAACATTTCTCAAATTAGGATGGTGTGAGTTAATGAGCAACTGACAGGTTAAAGCTTATGCTTCATTTTTATAATCTCCAAGATGAAAACAATTACTGGTTATTGTGTGAAGTCAAGTTGAGCTACGATTCACGTACAAAGTACATCTTAGTTCTTCGCTTGTTAAATCAACCATAGATGACCATTAGAGAGATTAAGCACCGCGCGAACAGCAAACGGCAAAACGTCAACTCGTCGTTTGCCGTTTCCGTCCTCGTTGTTCTTGGTTAAGCTCCACGTACAATGGCGGCTTAAGCAGCTTAAGAAACCGGGAGCGGTTCAAGCGTACGATAAGCGCGCGAAAAAAAAGTGACATGAACTCCCTGCCGTTCGCGGGGAAAAACAAGTGGTGCTTAATCTCTCTTACTTAATACTGTTGCTGCTGTCTTCAAGCAAATCTTCGTTCAATTTAAAAAGTTAGTTAGTTAATTGAAAAGTGGAACAGCAAGCTCTTGGGAATTTTTTTTTCTTCGGCTAAGCGACAGTAACTAAGAAGATCTTGGTAACTAGTGGCATGTTTCTTGTTGATGAACCAAGCCTCCTCCACTCCTGTTGGTTTTTGAACCAGAACTAGCTAAACCGCTGAACAGTCAAGGTATACCTTCAGTTTGCTCCAGACAAGGGCTGGCGCTTTAAGTTCGAATAATTGATGACTTAGAACAACCAACTTTTAGGTTGATTTCAGAGTAGCTACTGCTACGATTTGATTGATTGTTTAGAGATAATGTCTGTGAGAAGAGACCCATCGATTGCCACATTATTTCAATATCTTCAGCTGGCAGCAAATGGCGTCACACGACCTACCGGCCATGATTGATTACGTGCTTTCAGTCACGGGCCAGGACCAGCTGTTTTATGTTGGCCACTCCCAGGGTACGCTCATCGCCTTTACTGGCTTTACCACCAACTCCTCGCTAGCGTCGCGGGTCAAAACCTTCTTTGCCCTCGCTCCTGTCTACGAGGTCGCTCACATCTCGGCTATTCTCAGGGATTTATCTAAGTTTCTGTACCCCGTAATCGAGGTAAGGTTTCTTATAAGCATTTCGTCTTACATTTTTGTGAGATATTTACATTTTTTTCATAAAAGTGTGGCGAGGAGCCCCAAGAAAGCGAGAGGCTTATAGGATTTGAGGTCCCTTTTTGTTTCTTATTTACAACTTGTTTAAACAAATTATGGAAGGCAAGGGCACTGGTGGCTATGTGAATTGTTTTTCACAGGAGTAAACAGAGAAAAAATCGTATCAAAAGCGCCAGGAGGTGTTGCAAACTTGTTTCTTGATCTGATAATACCAAAGACAATACAAAAACTAGCTATCACATTTAAGCTGTTCGCAGACCCTTTTAACAGAGGGGGTCCTCCTATACCCAGAAGGCCCTCTCGCAGGCTTATTTGGAGGGCAAAGAATGAAATTAATTATGGTATCCAGATATCAGACGATTTATAATTACTTGGGCTTGCCTTGTGTTTTAGATATTGTTTCGTGTCGTGCTAAGTCAATTCGTCTGGTTTAAGATGTCTACTTTGGCTTTTTCTGCTTAATGATGGTTAAAGAACACTTATGCTCTGTTTGCCATTGTTTGAAAACAATGATTTCCGTTTTTTTCATTTTTATGTTTAAACATTGCAAATCAATTCTTGCTCTCTTACTATGCGTTTCTCTTACTGCAGAAGTTCTTCCCAGATTATGGAGGAGAATTTTTGCCAGGAGATTTTATCCGTACCCTGATTGACATTGGTTTCTGCGGAGGTGTTTATACGGAGAAAGCCTGTTACGACGCCGCGGAGGAAGTTATGGGTTTTGATAGCCCCAACGTTAATGCGGTAATAAAAATGAAAAGAATAACGATCTACACTAGCATTACATTACTGGTTCGAATATCAAAACATATAATGCGATATCACACTTCAAGTAACCTGCACGACGGCCGAAGTTGACCATTTTTCAGGTTGAGTTTGTTGTGCTAAAGTTACTGTATTTATGAGTGTCTTCACGTAGCCAGTGACTCGCCTAGCCTATAGAATTGGTACTCTAGTTGATGTTAGGAAAGCAAGGTGTAGTTGAGTTTTGAGACCTTATATTTTCGCTTTTTGATTATGATTTTTTGAGAAGTACCTGGCATATTGTCGTAACAGCCGAAGGACATTACCTTATTGGAAAGCAGTCTAATAAAATAGCATCCTAATGTTAAATTTTAGATTGTTTTGTTAGTCCCTCTGTTCGAACATACCGCTGGCCATTGTACAATGCTACCGGCTGCGCAAAAAATGACCCGATGCCTTTCGGCCATCTCAATGAGAAAAAGAACATTTCATCTTATAAAATATAGATATCAAAAAGACTGTAGCAGAAACCGAGTTAACATCGAAACTTAGGGCGTTAGAAATTAGGACCCCCATGAATTTTGCTACACCCGATCATCACCCGTCCATCAAATTGAAGATTTTCCGTTTTTTTTTTCAAAAACCTTTTCTAAGTTTATTGTCATGCCCTCTTTCTTAGTCACGTGTCCCAGTCTACGCAGCTCACTTTGCCGAAGGAACCTCGTTCAAGGATATAGTCCATTTTGGTCAGGTAAGATTATACGTACCGACTGGTGGTTTTGTCTGACAGAAACTGTGTAACTCTGATTTTTTTAAGACAGGCACGCAGTGCGAGCCACTGCACACTGATAAAGTTAGCCAATTGGTTGGGCTATCGTTAACGATCTAAATTGTCACCGTATGATAGTATAGACCAGATTTGATTCATACATCGCCCGAACATAAGATCACCATATCAAAAAGTAACTATCCGAATGTATTAAAACTACATCCAAATTCAAATAGTATCATTTTGACGCACATCAAGAGTCGTCTTAAATAGCTTCGTGGCTTGTCTTCATATCGACACACACTCGTCCGAGAAACAGCTTTTTCTGTTTCCTGAGCAACATTTGAACAAAAAAACAACACCTGGAGCCGTGCAAACTAAAGATCAGTTTTTTTACATCATTGCAGTTGGTTTACCATGAAAGAGTCGAGAAGTTTGATTATGGTAAAGATGGAAATATGAAGCACTATAACCAGGTTTGATGTTTTTATCTATCCTTTATTATCGTAAATGTCACCCATGCTCATCTTATTGTCAACATTATCCTCATCTTCCTCGTAACCATCATCTTTCCTCATTATTATCATCATTCTTGGCATTCTCACCCTAAACCTCATCTTCGTTCTTTTAGTCATCCTCTTCCTCCTCGTCATCTTCATCTTCCTGGTCATCTTCACCTTCTTCGTCACCTCCATCCTCCTCAGCCTTCTCGCGGTCCTCCTCCACATTTCATCTTTCATGTGTTCGTTATCCTCTTCTCCTCGCCATCTTCTACCTGGTCATCTTCACCAGCCTCGTAATCTTCCTCGTCATCTTCATCCTTCCTTTGATCCTCATTCAACATTTCATCTTTCTTTTGATCCTCATCTTTCTCTTCATCTGCATCCTTTTTCATCTTCTGCAACCGTTTTCATCCTGTTCCTTATCCTCCTCGTCATCTCCACCTTCCTCGTCATTTTCATCTCCCTAGTCATCTTCACCCTCTAGTCATCTTCACGTCCTTCTTCATCTTCTCCCTCGTCATCTTCTTTATCACCTTCATCTACCTTATCATCTTCATCTCCCTTGTCATCTTCATCCACCTTATCCTTCTCGTCATCTTCATCTCCCTCGTCATCTTCATCTCCCTCGTAATCTTCATCTCGTCATCTTCACCCTCCCCGACTTCTTCACCCTTCTTTTGATCCGCATCTTCCACGTTTCATCTTTCTGTAATCCTCTGCTACGTTTTGTACCGACTCATTTAGATTAATTACTGTAGTTACTGGCTACCTGACTCGTTTAGCCCTTATGGTTATTTCAGGTAATCGGCACACTAATGTATCTTCCTTATGTGTTATGTGAATTTGAATTGAATTGAATAAAGTAACATTTGAATTGAATAAAGTAACATCCTCATTATCCTCGTCATCTTCATCCTTCTTGTGATCATCATCCTTATCGTTATCTTCACCTTCCTCCCTGTTATCTTCTTTTTTCTCGCCATTCTTTATCTTCCTCATCGTCTTCATGTCCCTCTTCATCTTCCTCGTCATCTTCCTCCTCATCAACATTTTACTTGTCGTCTTCAATCTTCTCGTCATCCCCTTCCTCCTCGCCTTCATTCTATTCGTCTTTCGCATTCCCCACGGTATTGTTGTCCTTGTCATCTTTCTTACCATTCTACTCGTCACCCTCATCTTCTTTGATATCAACTTTCGCATTTTTAGGTCAACGTCTAGTCATCCTCATCCTTGTCATTTTCATCCTAGTGACCGTCAATTTACTTCCACTCTATTCACAATCCTTATCCTTGTAAGGTCTTCGTCTTTTTAGTATCTTTTCTCCTTGTCCCCTCTTGATGCCATTTCAACCTTCTAAGCTCATTATAGATGGAGTTGCGTACATCTGGTTTGTTCAATGTGATGCGTCATGATCATGGTTTAAGCCTGTCATTACCTCGAAGTCGTTCTCCTATCAAAACAACTACGTAGCTTAAAAAAGAAAAGGTACACTTGGAAAAAGAGTTAAGTTTTAATCTATGTTTTCCCTGCAGTCAACACCACCGCTGTATGATGTACGAAACATGACAACTCCAGCTGCTCTTTTCGCTGGTACGCATGACGGATTGGGGGACCCCACTGACGTACAAGTACTGAAGCCTAACATAACTAAGCTAGTTCATTTTGAAGAAATTTCAGGATGGAATCATATCGATTTTCTGTACGGTCTGGATGCACCAAGACTCCTGTACTCCAAGATTATAAATATGATGAAAAGCAGTATATGAGAAGAAAAAAACTTGCTATAATCATTTGCTGTAATTTAATTTTACAAGTATAAAAACACCACCAAGAGGCTCTGCTCTACATATTCTGTAAATTTGTTAAAAAAAATTGTTAAAAAATGAGTCAACTTGTTTATCTTCAAACTCTCCGTTAAGTTTCCTAACTTTGTCGTTCAGCGTAAGCAAGACACGCACAACGGCATCTCAGAGTGCATCAAAAGGCGCAGACAAGTTGTCCGTCTTGTCAGGGTACCGAGTAAGTTTCATCGAATCCTCTCCCCATTCCACCCCAGCGGAGAAGAGCTAACTTGGGAACACACACTTAACCAAATTCTACAAAAAAAACTACTCTTAATTTCCCAAGTTCGTTAACACAAACGCCTGAAAATATCACATTCGTTTTTTAGAAAAGGACTCGTGCGAGAAATGCACTTTTATGCCCATTTATATCTGAGATAGGAAACAGAATGCATTCTGGTCTAGCATCAGTACAAACATTTGCTTATGCTGCCAAATACGGTGTTTGTTTGAATCAAGATCAGAAAGCACTCCCTTTCGCTATATCAGAAAGGTCCAAGCTCGATCTATCTTGTATGTAAATTATTAATGTGATCAGCCAATCTTTTATTACTCCTTCTTTATTCTATCAGCTCTTTTACAAAGTATCCACTGCAACAGGAAGCAAACCGAGAAATAATAATTGTTTTGTGATCATTCCACTTATGAGTTCCCCCTATTACGTCACAACTTTTGTAATTTGCAAATTTGCAAAACCATAATATCCCAGCAAGCAACCAAAGGAGTAAAATCATTGGAAATAAGCAACATTTTTCTTTTTCAAAATCCCTTTTGACAAATTAAGTTCCATAAACACGATAAATACATTTCCATCTTTGGTCAATCGATTGATAACACTGTCATAAACGTAATTCTTTTTAAACTTCCTAACTAAATCTATTATTATGTTGTGGCAAATTACTTTTCATATTACAAGCTCTTGAGTAAGCTAATATCGAGAAACCCAAACACACATAGACCCAAGCTTAAATGTAAACAGACTTTCATATCTATTATACCATCTCTTGCATTGTGGTAGGACAACCAACATCGTCCCGAACTACAGCAAGTTGTTTCACACTATATATAAAGCAAATACAAAATTTTGTAAAAAAGAAGAGTTTGGCAAGACACCATAACTATATTGACAGGCTTTTTAGAAAGCATGTAATTTTTTTTCTTTGTTACGCATACTTAAAGTTTTTATTAAACTGCATTAAACTCCAAAAACATTTATCATCTTAAAATAAGCTACGCTTAACGAACGCATATGTATTATACATAATCTATTTTGCTGTAAGGCTTTTATGTATTAATGTATGTTTCGAAAGATTTGGTTTTAACAAAAGGCTCTTGGCAGTTAGAAGTCACGTGACCACGCCACCTTAAATTAACTAGCTATGATAAAATGATGTTCAGAAATGGAAAGAGCAGGTCATCATTAGCTAGATGGCAAAGCTTCAAGTCTCCACGTTGTGTACTTCAAAAATGACAGCAAATATAAAATCAAAATTTTTCTAAGTAAGTGTTGGTACTTGTTGTTCTCCAGTCATACAAGTTCTAAGAAGATACCCTAGTTACTATTACTCGCCATTTCTTACATGTCTGAGGTCAAAAGCTTAAAGCTTTTTTTTTACCAATGTTAACCTGCTCTTTCCGTTTCTGGATGCCATTTTATAGTTGCTGCTTGATTTAAGGTAGATGTTGTCACGTGACCCCGAGCTGCAAAGAACTTATTGTGCTCCCTTGGGGCCTGCAAGATTCCAAAATTGGTAGCGTAATCAATTCGGACGAGTTCGCAAAACAGTGTTTGACCAAGCTGTGTTCACTAATAGTATTTTGACCGGGAGCAGCAATAAATCAGCCAATCACAAGAGAAATTAAATATTCTCACCGTATTTCGCGTACATAGAACACTCTAAAACAAATTTTTTTACTGTCTGCTTTTTGGAAAGCGCTAGCTAGCAGTATAATTCGTTAACATTTTGTGCTGTGTCTTACTCTTCTCAAGCACGCTGTAGTCTAGGTAGTTAAAATTTCATTTTTTTTCATAATTCTATAACTGCCAGATAAAATCTATAGTAACTTCAAAAACACTACAACGAGTCTGGTGAGATTGTTTATCATTATGAACAGTATTAAAGGTGATGGGAATGAAAAGCTAAGTGGTTCTTGTTTTTTTTGACCAATCAGCTCTCGTAGATGGTCGCGATTGAATCCACCTGTTCACGCGCTCTTTTCCTTAAATCACTGTTACCAAGAACCAAGAACTGCAAATCAACCTAACAAAAAGACGAAGAAAAAAAGCCAAAATGCGTTAGCTAACTCATTGCAAGATAAAGGAATATTCGTTTAAAAGATGCATAATCTTATATTAGACGAAAACCAACGGTTGCAAGGTTGTTATTTCATAGCCTGTGAAAGCGAAACGTCTCTCCGTCACTGGAATCCTAGCTCAAAGAGTGAGAGAAACAACCCCTCGTTACCTCGCCCTTCTTACTTCAACCCAAACGAAGGAAAGGCGTTTCCTTTTACATGTTTTTTTGCCTGGCAATTACATCCTTAACTCAAGTCACACGGTCTTTTCTTGGTTCAACTCATGTCACACACGGTAACGACCATCTATTTACATGTATGAGAGACGTTGGAGAAAGTAGTGCAAATGTTCTTCAAACAATAAACATGATAAATTATGTTGCTGCACGATGACAGTTACAACAATAATAACAAAAGTAAAAAATATATTTTTAGTAAAAATAGGTACAAAGTAGTAGATGTGATTTTTAAAAAACTGAAAGTTTTCGATCTTAACACATCATCTTCATACTCTGAAGATGATCTGTTAAGATCGAAAACGTTCAGTTTTTTGAAAATCACATCTACTATTTTTTACCTATTTTTACTAAAAATTTTAACGAGGCGGAATTATGACCAAAATAATATATAGTGACAGAGGTATGACAACATTTATCCCCCGCCATTGAAGCAACACGTCTTCTAAAATCTCAATTCCCCCATATATGATTAAAAAATGTTTCCATGTCTACTAAATCTCTCATCTATTTCCATCCTAAACAACTCGAGTAAGTGAAACCTTGCATCAGTGCAAATAACTTTACTTGGTGAATTTTACTTAATATAGCTCTTCTAGGATCTCAGCAAAAACAAAGATGATAAAACTTGTTGTATTGTAATTGACTTAAAACTAACTGCAGCCGGGTTACTATTGTAAAAATAAAGGTGTTAGAAGTACTTCTATTGAGAAACCAAGCCTCTGATTTGGTTTCGACAACAAACAAGTTGTATCTCAAACCTCAACAGTTCGAATTGCGAGAGGGCCTACAATATCGTGTTCATAGGTTAATCAAAGGCCTGGACTAAAGAGTTCCTGACTTTTTTCACTCATAAACACAAAACAAAAAACCTCGATTCCTCAAAGGCCCTGAAATCTTAATGTCAAGACAAGTTTGTACTGGCTCGTGAGTTGGGTTACCAAGCAAACTCAAGGAAGAAACCTACTTGAAATAGTCCTTTCCATGCCTCAGCGACTGCTCGTTCAAATTTACCAAGTTCGTACTCGGTTTTAAACCAGACAAACCATGTCGATTCGACGTCTCCAGCATCGCCATGGTCAAACCGCTGAGGAGATGAAGAGAAAATACGGGTACTCTTAATTAAGAAGGAATAGTAGAATGATTTTTTGAGTCTTTCGGAGGAAAAAAGCATAGAAAGGGAAAATGAATTGAATGAGAATTACACTCTATGCCTTCTCAACTACAAACCCAATAAGCCCTAACGGTAAACTGTTGGCTCTAGGCTACCTACTCTCCTTAACATCATCGATTATTACTATTATTTATAACTATAACCACTACTAAAATCCATTATGAGTTTTACTATAACTATTGTTATCTTAGTTTACTGTTTGTATTGTTAACATTCAAGAAAAGAGCACAAACCAGAATACAGTAGTTCCTGACTTCATGATCAATATAAAGCTTGGAGATGCCTTGGATGGGACAAGTGCTCAGCAGTCGATATCGACTAGATTCATCTTCCAAAAATGTAACGATCTGGCATATGGGAGAGAAGGTTTAACATTGAAAAAAAAAACCCAAAGAATTGTGGAAACAAAACAAAACGTAATACAATGCACGTGCGGCACTATTTAAATTAGCAATCCAACCTGCTCATTAGTTAATAATGGCTTTCGATTGAGTTAGCATTGACGCAATCAAAAGTCAAATTAAAAGTATTAAGGATTAAGCACGAGGAGTGTTGTACATGTCAAGGAAATTGGAACCTACTAATCTGTAGTATTGATTTTCAGTCGATCGGATGGGCAGTGATATGATTGTATGAAACGACTTTCTATGGCAACACATGTCTCCTACGTCTGATCCGATAATCGCGGGTTCTCCGCTCCCATTAAATGGGAAGGAAAAAAATGAAAAAAATAGGAAAGAGAAAAAACAAGATAATTAACTACAGGGTTTTGGATACTCATGAAATTAACTCCTTGAAATTCTACAGGAGTTGTTGTGTAAATGAAGAAAGACTGGAACCATTCCTTTGACTCCTTATCCAGGGCCAAGTTGATTGAAGATGAGTTATCACTTAATACCGAGTGCTTACCCAGTGTTGGTTTGGTAATAATCATACTTCGTGTTAGTGATTTTGATCCCGAGTTAGTTCATTGGCGGTGAGAGGCATAGTGGAACACCTGGTCTAAGATGGTAGGAGGCAGTGGTGGAACACCTAGCCTTAGACAGTGAGAAGCAGTGGCGGAACACCTTGTTGCTTTAGACAGTGAGAGGCAGTGGTAGAACACCTGGCCTTAGACGGCGAGGTGGAACATCTGGTCTTTGACGGTGAGAGACAGTGGTGGAACACCAGGCCTTAGACAGTGAGGGGCAGTGGTGGAACACCTGGCTTTGGACTGTGAGAGGCACTGGTGGAACACCTGGCTTTGGACGGTGAGAAGCAGTGGTGGAACACCTGGTCTTAGATGGTGAGAGGCAGTGGTGGAGCACCTGGCCTTAGATGGTGAGAGACATTGATGGAACACCTGGCTTTGGACGGTGAGAGACAGTGGTGGAACATCTGGTCTTTGACGGTGAGAGACAGTGGTGGAACACCTGGCCTTAGACAGTGAGGGGCAGTGGTGGAACACCTGGCTTTGGACTATGAGAGGCAGTGGTGGAACACCTGACTGTGGACGGTGAGAAGCAGTGGTGGAACACCTGGTCTTAGATGGTGAGAGGCAGTGGTGGAGCACCTGGCCTTAGACGG
>JAOBAT010137741.1:7311-20583 GCA_026413305.1 Hydrozoanthus tunicans | reverse complement strand
CTTAGATGGTGAGAGGCAGTGGTGGAGCACCTGGCCTTAGACGGTGAGAGACATTGATGGAACACCTGGCTTTGGACGGTGAGAGGCACTGGTGGAACACCTGGTCTTAGACGGTGAGGGGCAGTGGTCGAACACCAAACTTTGGACGGTGAGAGGCATTGATGGAACACCAGGCCTTAGACGGTTAGAGGCAGTGGTGGAAAACCTGGACATTGATGGTGAGAGGCAGTGGTAGAACACCTGGTTTTAGATGGTGAGAGGTAGTGGTGGAATGCCTGGACTTTGATGGTGAGAGACATTGGTGGAACACCTTGCTTTAGACGGTGAAAGGCAGTGGTGGAACGCCTGGGCATTGATGGTGAGAGGCAGTGGTGGACCACCTTAATATATGTGACACTTCTTTTCGTGACGTCCTATGAAAAACTGCTTTGTGTAACTGCTGGTTTACTTCAAGAGAAAGCACTGGATGCGAACGCGAAAATAATTCTTTTTAGTAAACACAGTAGACAAAGAATGTTTGTTACCTTATTATTTGTTGCTACGGTACAACATGGAATGCATCTGGTCACCTGGTACCCCATCTCTTCTGTCGTTTCAAACTTAAGAGAAAGAAAATAGTTTAACTCGCTTGCGCATGTATGTTTTATGTTAATCAAAATGCTGACCAGCGTTGTTAAATTGACTGGCTTAACCATGGTTAAGTTACGCCACGGGCACATTTAAATGAATAGCCACAAAAAAACAGACATACGGAATCAGCAATAGTCTGGCACAGCCGATATATCCAGTCCGAGGCTTCATTTTCACTCTCGGTGGCCAGTACTAGTAGTGGTGAACCGCTGAACGATACAATCTGCGAGGGAACAAAGAAAGTACAGTTTATAAATTGGTTGGGGTGTAGCCACGACAACAGATCTTGTTTGGAAAAAAGTACTGAGGTTGATGGGTGTGTGATCAGTGTAGGATGGTGTTTAATATGGGGAAAGTTGAACGAACAAATTGCCAACATAAATGTTATAAATGCGTGGGGCAGCTAGGTATGTCGTGTTCAGCTTCGTCATGCAAGCGGCTGCTCGACGATGGTAAATTTCATACAGCATCCTCGAAGAGAATCCAACATTTCTAATTGTGGTTCTCAGACGTGTTAAAGTTGTGCACATCTCATGGTTGGCAATGTTTAACCAAGTACTTTGATTCTTAAGCAATTAAATTATAAAACAAATATAGAAACTCCCTCTGTTGCTTAAATGGATCTTCTTTGAAAATTCCATGAAATAAAAAATGAATGGCTTGTTGAACAAAGTTGAATGTGAAGTATACCTCAAAAGCGAACGGTCTGTCTGCATCGGTAAGTCTTCTACAACCACCACATCTAGAATTTCTAAACAAAAGCCATGATAAAAATATAAAAAAAAAACAAACAAATAAAAAACAAACAAACAAACAAACTCTTTGCATCTAATATGTGCGAGTGTGGTAAAACGACACAAGGAAATGCATAATAAAAAGCTTAGATGTAAGTGATGTGTTTAATGTTTGAAAAAACTTTACTAACAAACTGTAACAAACTGCAACTCAAACACCATTAAGAGATAAAACCTTCAAAAAGCTTTTTCGCGTTTCAAAACACTATTTTTGTTGGTTATTTTGATAAAAAAATGAAGCTTAAAGCCAGGTATGATAACTGTTGTTATCTCAGTGGATGCACCTTGTTAATTGAGGAGTAGGGGCGGAAATCTTTTGTCGAAATCTATTATGGTTTTCGAGATACTAACATTTACTGCTTTCAAGTGATGACGCCGCTTGGTGGACATACAGTTTTCAATCTTTTGAAATCTGCTGCAAACTCATAACCTTTCGATGACTTAAAACCCACATAACTGGCAAAACCCAGCTAGGAAATCTAACTTACTTGCTATTTTATATTCATTACTTATTTCAGGCAAAAATTTAGTTTTATAGTCCGAAATATCTTGCAATTTAGAATAATTTGGAAATTAATCGTTATTTGTAGAAAGCATGAACAGCTTACGTACTTGAGATTCAGCACAAGTTTTGCACGGCTATCTCCCTAGCGAAGATGGAAACAGAGACGTTAATGTCAAAGCACATTACTAAAAGTAGAAAAAAAACTATACATGTAACAGCCATTCCTGCACAGTGAAGTCCCAATAAAAAGACGTCCCACTATGACGTAATCGCTCTTCATACCAAGAGTGGTAAAATTACAATTATCAATATGAAACAGACTTGAATTTAACATAGAACTTTATGCTATTTCTTTTTCACTACATTAATCAAATACAATTAATATTTTCAGTTAGAAATTTATGCTCTTTTTTCTCACTACATTAGTTGTTTTATATATTTTGCTGTAACGTGCTGCAACGTGGAACACGCGCAGAGAGGCCGACGCTTTTCAGTCTGAAACGTTATTTTTTTTACTTTTTGTGTTCAAACCAATCATTTTGCAAACGAATTCACTAGTGATTTTACAAGAAGAGAAAATCATTTTTTCAACACGCCTCCGAAAACAAGAAAAAAATTAGCGAATCGTAGTGTGGCACGAAGTGAGAGCAACCGTTCGCACAAAAGACAAGGTCAAAGTTTTCCTTGTGTAGGATAGAATATGACTCAGGGTTGCCACTATTTACTGGATGTAAAGTTCAAGGACTTTTCCAGGACTTTCCAGGACCTTTTTAAGCAAATCAAGGACCTTGTCTATCAAATAAGTGACACCTAAAATGAATGCAGATTAGCTGAATCCTAACAATGAAAAACAACCAATGACAGATTGTTTTAGAAAATCAAGCCTTCCAGAGTGGCGATTTTTGTTTAAGAACGTTTTCACATCAAAAATATTTTAACAAACAGCTTATTTTTATTATTTTTTGAAATTAAAGAAAGAAAGTTTTTGCCAATTCAAGGATTTTCAAGGACAATGACCAAAATTCAAGGACTTTCCAGGGCCTGGAATTTTTTTCCTAATTCCAGGACTTTCCAGGATTTTCAAGACCGTGGCAACCCTGGTGACTAATAGAAAGGGAAAAATCTAATTAGGCAGTATTTGATAACTTAGTTTCAGTTGTTACAATCCAGAGCTGTAAGATGAAATGGAACGGTTGTTTAAATTTATTGTGAAACACTAAAACCCAAATCATACCTGCTGATGATGTTGATACAAGTTACCATTGCTGTGGAGTAGAAAAAAAACAACACAACGACAGTTAAAGCAAAAGATTTGCAATTCAATGATAATGACTTTTTATTATCTTTTACACCGTTTATAACTGATTTAACAACAAAACAAAGACAAATCGAGCGATTTGGTAAAATACTGAATCAGTTCTTGAAAACACAAATTGTAGTGAATAAAACTCGATTACCATATCTACATGCAGATAGTTGTATATACGGACTAATATATCACAATCACGTGATTTGGCTAAGCAAATCAGATTTCTTGAAAAGTAATGTTACATAACACATTCTTGACATTGCTAGGACAGTTTCTTAGAGTTTAACGCGTTGCTTAGTACTGGAATTTCATTTACAAAGTATCTGGTGTCCTATCTAATCGGCGCCGTGATAAAAAAGAGACATGTCTTACGCGAGAACAAAATATCCTTGAATCCAACGAGTTGTCATTCCAAGTACGTTATGGCCTTTATAATCGAGATAGCCTTCTTTAAGATCTATAAATAAAAAAATGATTAAACAAATAAAAAAGAAGGAAATAATAGACTCTTAAGTTAAGTGAGTAAGTGGATAACCGTAGAGCAGTGCACTAGCAGTGTTTTTAGAATGAAAGTGAACTGTAAGACGTTATGAAAAATACACTAAAAACTGACAGAGCTTTAAAATCTTTAGTTCACAATCTTTCCTTATCGATATTGCAAATCTTTTCAGGTTTCCCTCCGCGCCTGCAATGGATGCACCTCTACAAAACTGTACACAAAGCATTCAGACACTTACTTTGAAAACTTATGAGCTCAAGGAAAGAATCGGGACCAGCAAAACAGCTCCAATGCACCAATGAAAAACATGCGATCTCTGTTCTTGGCGACTAGAAAGTAAGCAGGCAAAAAGATACTCGTTAAATTAATGGAAATTGTAGATAAAAGGCAAAAAGTTTGATAAAATGTTAAAAGCAAAACGTCAAAAATCATCTTTTTCTAAAAGGCCATTTACTGGATACATCATAGTTAATCTGAAAACCGGCAAACTTCAAAAGGAAAAAAAAAGAATGTGCAAAGATGCTAAGCTTTGTTGTTGGTTGAACGGACCGTGCACACTCTTTGTTTCAGGTGTTAGTGAGAATGATGTTTTGACTCGCTACTTGTTGATTTGCATCTCAAAACTATTTGTATTTGTACACTAAAAAACAAAAGAAAACGACGAACCAGTTTCCTAACCAGTCCCTAGATTAACTATGTTTACATATAGCAACGTTAGCAGACGGACGACTAGAGAAGTATGTCTTTTAGCGAAGCCCGCGAAGGCGTGGAGGGGATACCCCCTCTATTGGTTTGATAAGAATGCTTGTAGTTTTTAAGGGTCAAAATAAACAACTTTGGTTTGTTTTAGGGGTACTTAAAAACACCCAGGTTATATAAGAAAGACAGTATCTTTTTGGGGTGAAAAAACAAGCATGTTTTCCAGCAGTTTTCTCGCACTTTTTCAAAATCGATATATTGAATGGTCGAAAATTTGTATGTCTTGGCCTTTTTAGGGTTTTTTTTCACAATTCCTGATAAGCATCCCTATTTTTTTTACCCCGAAGTACACCCCCCCCTACCCTGGGTCCGAAGGTCTAAAATATGGAAGCTTTCAAGCAATAATAATTTGTCAAAAATGTGTCCCGTGCTTCTATTTTTGTGGAAAATATCTTAAAACCTTAAACAGATCGATTATGAAGTGATACGAGAAGACTTGGCATCGTTTTTATCAAATATTTCAACCGCACTCCAGCGACCATCTTTAGTGACTGATACGGATCAGTGCTTGCATCCCTATGTATATATATGCTAATCAAAGATAGAGAGTGGTGTTGATTGTCCTTGTTCATCCAAGCTAGGTTTATGGTGTTTTTTAAACAAAGCTTCGGAGATCTTTCTTTTTTTATAGTTTATACAGATCGACATACTTGCTGGTAAAAACCTCAGACCCCAGACGTGATTTTCCCTCCCACGACAACAAGCTTTCTAGACTCTGACGGGGTTCTTACCATATTATCGTCCGTTTCTTTAAGCCATTTTTTTATTCTCGCCTCCTGCTGTATATGGGAGTTAGACACAATGCCAGAGAGAGGCGAGGGCTGGCTGGACTTGAGAAGGACGGTTGTAATAGTTGACATTAAACTCCTAGCAAAATCGGAAGATAAGACAAGATGTAGGAACGTCACTACAACAAGACATCAAAACGCTGTCAATTTGGACTTGAAACAGATCAGGATTTTTCCTTATTGTCTTGCTGTGATTTTTATTTGAAAGAATTTAAATAAATAAAATGTAAGCACGACTCAAGACATCTCAAGTGCACGGCAACTAGTAAATTAACTTTAAGTATAACTGCCATGATAACCGCCTACAACTCACTGATCATCTAAACAGAAACAAAAACTCCAAAACTTGTCATCTTGCAAAGTCCAGAGCAACCGATTCGTCACTGGTTAGATATTTCTGTCAGATTTTAAAAACGCACAAACGTTGTATTTTATGCTCTCTCAAAACATCGATTCCAGTATTTTGAGACCGTATTCAACTGCTTTAAGAAAGTTTCTGATTTCTTGCCCAAAATCAGGTCATCTATAACATAAAACGATCTATAGTACCTTGCCAACGCCTCGTCGCATATGGTTAATACACATTTCCTTCCTTTTGCTCCAAAACAAATAGTTTGAAAGTTGAGACCAATCTGAAAACACAGAAATGAACATTAGTTGAAGTTTCAAAATTGTTTACTCGTAAGAATTGAGAACCTATCAAGACTGGTTGACGAATACATACTCACTTCAATTTTGGTTGTGTTTGCAATTGCAAATACATGTTCGGTTTTGAATTTCAACCCTGACTGAGATGGAACTAAGAAAAACACAAAATAGTGGCAAAATTATTAAATACAACGCTAGTGCACATAACACTACAATAATAAATTACTCCTTCTCTACCCACAAATGACCGAACAAAAAAAACCTAAAAGCGCGAATCGGTAAAAAAATTATTGTGTGCAAGTCCAGCTGTTTTTCTGTGTTATTCTTATTTTCCCAGCTTTAAGATGCTTCCCCAGTGACTTAAAGGGCCAGAGACGCGTAAGAAAAGACATAGACAACCCTCTTCGCACATCTTTCCTTTGTATTGTGCAATAAGCAAGAAAGGACACCAGGACTCTTAGCTAGTAAAGATCCATAGGATGCCCTTGAAGGATGATAAAGGTGTATATACACCTTAATAGTGGACAACTGGTTGGGAAGGCGTTGACTGCACTCCGCAACTAAGGTGAGTTAGGTTGGTACACTAAGCTTGTCATACAAAGAGATTGTGGAATTATAAGCGGAATGATTTCGAACTCGTTCCAAGGGTCTCGTTCTTCAGGCGGAACTTAAAAATTAAAAATTGTGAGGACAAAACTGAGTGTGCTCACCTCGTCTCAATACATATATTGCCTGATCAGTAACAGCTACAAAAGCCGGGCGAGGAAGACCACTCTGATGGCCTGACCACAGTCTCAACATCTGCAACATAGCAAAACATGCAGGTTCTAAGATTTTACATGAAATGAGGAAGCACTGGTTCGGCAGTTGTTCTAAGTCAGAGCAGAGTTCTCAAATCGTCTTCATTACCCTTATTCGCCTGCCACTTGCCAGGACAACTAAATTTCAAACTTTTAAATACAATGCCGCAAAATCCTGTAACACTCTTTCTCTTAACTTACGCCATGACCAGTATCTCACTAGTTTTAAACTAAAAGTCAGCAACATCTTAGTCACCTCAGTTAATTTTCACTCTTATGAACCCTTTGAATAATTTCTTTTTTTCTTAGTTTATAATTTATTCGTATTATTTTGTATAGATCTCAACTTAAACCAGCTATGCTAAACTGGAATTTCTGTTTAAATAATGTAAATAAATCAATAAATAAATTGATTAAAATAAGAAAAATTCTGGTTGAATTTCAAGCGGTGAAGCTACTACTACGAAGAGATCGCTCAGTAACCCAAAATCTTTTCTCGCTGCCAGTGTACCAAGTTGGGTGTTCCTCTTCCTAGCTGCAACGTCTTTCTATTTCAACGCATGAGCAAAGCCTGTTAAGTGATTCGGTCTTTTATTTCTCTTTCGCAATGACGAACTTATTATATAATTTCAACCATCTTCACTAAAACGTATTTGTCGTGGAATCGACTTGCGTGTAGCATATAACGCATAGAGAATTCCGCGTAACTTGTGTTAACTCACTTACTTACCCTCTGTAGTTGCTCTCCATTCTTTTGAAAAATCTCCAAGGACAACATTAACTGGGTGTTCTGGTCAGCCCTACGATAAACCAGGTTATCAGATCTAGCAATAAACAAACCTTTTTATACCTATAGATATAAAATGGAAGATGGCCTTGTCCCTTCACACGTTTATGGTAAACTGGCAGAATGAGTTATTTCAATTTCATACCCGACTTTTGCCAAATGGCAGGGTTCATCGTGACTGCGCAAACACAGGCTTTATCTATGGCAAACGGGCGGAACAGACATAAATATTCTATAATTTGAAGTTGGTTCCTTGCAGAATAAATATTCCAAAGCTCCTACGAGTTAAAAGATCTAGAGTAGGCCAAGTTTCAAACCAAAGATCCCAGCTGTCCTTTAATTCAGGTAAAATGAAAATAGAGTAGGAATTACAGAAATTCTGGCAAAGATAAATTTTAAAAATTCCGTTGGTCATTGCTCGATGATTTTTCAGTTTCTATCCCTACAGTTAACAGTTAACTTTTAAAATACCTCGGCAGTTTTCTTACCCTATCAACTCTATACATTTCAAAAAAGACCCACACTCTAACATACTAATGTAATCTGGTCATAGGAAAAAATAAAAAAGCAAAAGTCTTCACCCGATGTCGGACGACGAGCAGTTCACTTCGGAAATAACCGGTCTTCTCGGCATACCGAGAATGATTCCTGCAACAAAAAAAAACACAACTGAGTTGTCGAATAGTCATTGCTTAAAAGAAACCGGATTTCCAGAAGACAAGTATTTCTAGATTGACACTTATCAAACGAAAAGGATTTAGAAGAAAAAATAGCTGTCCCTCTCTTCTTCAAATCCTTAACATCATGTTTATTAGTTCCAAGTCAGTACACAGTATAAATAAAACACAAACCTTATTTTAAGCAAGGCAAACAGTCTACATAAAAAACCGTAGCAAGGTAAAAACCCTCGAGTATGCCACTCGACTCTAGGCATTGAAGCATGTTTGCACAAGCGGTAAACCATACAAACTGCTGCATGGAAGAATTACTTACAACCGGGAATGCTTCGGGTAAATTCTGAAACAACCATTTTCGCTTTCTCTTGCAGTGCAAAACACCTTTAAACCAACCCTCTCCAAAAAATCTATTTCATATTAAAAACATGGCTAAAGCCACGCGTACACAAAGGCAAATAAAACTGTACTGTAGTTAGTACGTAGATAGGCTCTCATGTGTATACTAAATACATGTACATTGACTAAGGCCTGCTTCAAACACCGTATTTAAACCGTATCGAATTAAATTGATTTTGATCCGGAGCTAATTGAACCGGTGATTCAAACACCAAGTTTATTTCCAACGAATTGAATTTCTACCGTTTTATCCGGTAGGTGGAAGTGAATTTAATTCGGTGCACTGCTTCAAACACCGTATTTTCACCTATTTTAATTCGTGAATTTAATTCGATACGGTTAAAATACGGTGTTTGAAGCAGGCCTAACTTTAATCTTTTTATCCGTAAAAGGCATGTATCAGACAGATATTGACTTGTAGTCACATCATTGTTAATGCTGTTAAACTCCTTAAGGTTTTCTTAAGACGATGACAATGGTAAATGACACGTTTTCTTGACATCATGATGCTGGACGCATAGTATTAAAGAAAAGAATAAAAACCCACGAACCGATGGTTTCCTATTAGAATGAACAGAATGATCTCTAAAGCGCTGGACATACCTTCGTACTCTGCTGAAGTTTGTAATAAGTTTGTATTTTCACTTCTTTCTGTTCCCAAACTTGAGATTGCTTCCGGTCTTTTTGCATTGCTCATCGTTACAGAAAAACTGCCAGGTTCTTCTTGACTGGCTGTAGCAAAAAACCAACAATAAAGCCCTTGATTTTCTTTTTGTTTTCAAACCTCTGAGGCAGAAATTGACTCATAACTTAACATAGCGAGGGTGAAAGCCGCTGTGCAACGCGACACGAAGTTGACATGAACAAACATTAATGCACAGTGCGCCCCGACCGACTGGCGGGAAAAACTCGCGCCAAAATGCAGATGTATGGTACGAAAGTCCTTGCCAGTGACTTCGCTTTTGATAAAGTTACTTAAAGTTTTCTGGGCAATACACTAAAAACTACAAAATTACTTTTATTTGCTGTACACCATTCATCGCAGTTTTAGTGAAACACTTTGGGAAACTAATAAAAATGAAAAACACTTCGAAAGGCGGCATAACAAAAACGGCCACTTGGCCTCTTTAACCCTAAGGATATTTCTAACTGTAACCATCAATTTTCTGTGTATAAAAATCCTTTTTATTTGTTTGTAAAATATGGTTTAACAAACGTTGAGCACTATTGTTGTTGTTGTCGTTAATATTTTACCACAAACGTATAAGCTACCTGTCAGTTCATTTTGGCAGAGCTGAACGCTCACTTCTTCTACGGAGTTGTCATGAGGACTTGTTGAGTCAAAATCGCGACAGAACTGGTCCATCGAGTCTCCGGATGCGTAGCTGCTGTTGAAACTCCCTGGGGATCCAACATGATGTCCCTCGGAGCCTACTGAATGACTACTGCTCACTGAATCTTGTCGAGCTGTGTGTTAAGGCACTTATCATTAGTACGTCCCATGCATGGCATAAAAGGGCAAAATAAAGAAAAAAGCACTCACAATCAATGCAAATGCTGCTGTTAACACTTCTGATCGATTTAAACAGTCATTAAGTCACAGCGCAGCTATTCTCAGGAATAGCTTGAATTGCTCAGAAAACTCTGACAAAAGTACTAAGAGTAACTTTACTAAAATAACGTTTTCAGAATTCCTGGTGTTCTGCTTATGCAAGTAATTAGAATTCCATGGAAAAAACTTTATGTAAAACAGTGAGCGATCATAGTTTAGCCGTTGAAAAAAAAAGATAGTTTTTTTTATTTAAAAGCAAGTAGCATCGTGGAGCATCTTACTTGTCTCAACTCTTTTCGATTCATCCACGAGTTTTTCAATTTTATACTTATGGAAATCATCATTAGAATTTTTTATTTCTTGTTTATCTTCGTCCTCATTTTGAAAATCTTCATCGTTGTCTTTAACATGATCATGTGTTTCTTTCTTACTGTGACGTTTCCCCTTCTTACTTCCCCTTTTCCCTTTCCGCTGATAGTAACTGTAAAGAACTTCGACCTCGTCCATTGCAACAAGATTTTCTTTGAAACCCTTATGACCAATGATATCAGAAAGTGTCGTGCTATCATCATCAAAAAGTCCCGGCTCGTTGAAATATATAACATTTGTTTCTGAGTCCCGCTTTGGCGCTTTCTGTCTTCCGGTTTCCGAAGTCTTTGTTGCGCCAACGGCTATTTCATTTTCTTTTGTTGTGAAATTCTCCGCATTATTCCCAGTTTCCTGTTCAAGAATAACTCCTTTTTCTTCACCGTGACTCTTTTGCGTGACGCTTAAAGGAACCACTCGTGGAGATAACGCAACATCATCTGCTGCCGTGACAGTATCGCTAGAGTCATACTCACTAGCAGTTGGGCTGAAAGTAGAAGTGATGGTGGAAGCGTTAGAAAAACTGCTAGCGGTACTGGTGCTGCCTTTCCTGCGGTGATTGGTTTCAATAAAAACCTCATCTGTCTTGGTTCTGTGTATACTATCGCCTGCAAATGAACCAGAATAAATCGCGTCTAAACAAGTTGTTATATATTTGTTAAATAAGTGTAAAACTTCAACAAAAACAACCCGATGAGAAACACGGAAAATTAAACGGCAAATGAAGGAACCGATATCCGTTTTCGCGCGCTCTGATTGGTTCCCGTAAATCGCGATACCTAAGAATATTGGTTGATTTTGAAATGGTAGTTAAAATTTGCGAGCGAAAAGATTACATCGTCTTGTTTCTTTAAAAAAAAGTGCATTTTTGTCCCACTATTTCGGTAAATACTACTACAAACGCTTCGCGTCTTGGTATAAATCCATCACTATTCACCATTAGAAACTCCGGAGGATATTTGTTATTATCACATACTTAGCTCGATATTTACATAGAAGATCGGTGAAATACAGAGCGTATCAGCCACCCATATCAATCACATGTGGTGATACCAAAAACACCCAATCAGGACGCACGATTTCCGTATCATCACGTGTGAATGATATGAAACTTTCCCGCCGTTGAACAATTTTTAAACCATTTTCTGTGTCAATAAAAATATTAATTTTTCATTAAACCAAGAATCTCACTTAGTATGTGATAAAAAGAAAATTACATGGCTACTTGGAGATACGAGTTTTATCTTCTCGTGTTGAAAATATCTCACAACACTCGAAGATAAAATTCGTATCTCCGCGCGGCCATGTAATATCCTCTATATATCGTATTTAATATTAGTATACAAATACAACATAACTTGAAAAGTACTACTCCTCAGCCTCTGAGTTACAAACCTGCAGATTGCTGTAGATCAATCAATCCATAACCAAGGTAGGGCGACACCTGAAAACGACAATCTCTCTATAAATACTCACGAGTTTATCACTAAACACATCAACCTCTTTTACAACAGTCTTCGTTGGCTGTTCCAAACTAAAACAGCTCTTACGAGAGCTGTCTACAGATACGTCCGTAATATTGCTAAACAGTTTTGAGTTCTTGAAGCAAGTGCATGGACAAGTCATATAATTGGCATTCATGTTCGACTCATGTTGCCAAAAAATTACGTAGTCCACGCGTCGAGTTTTTTTGGAAAACTCGTTGTAAACAAGACGATAGCGACGAGTTTCGGCAACAGAACATGGCATGATTTCTTCGCGACATTTGGCTCGCGCAGTGTGGCGAATGGGAAAATTTCTCTTTCGTACTCGTCGAATCTGAATGTTTCTCTCATCGCTAAGCCCACGAGCTTTCGAGTTGGTGAGTTGCAATGCACACACGAGTAATCACTTCATTGTAAGGCGTGTACACATGTGACTTGATGACTTGAAGACTCGCGCGTGCTTACAACAAAGTAAGCATGTAAATTGAAATCATTTACATTTTCTTGCTATACAAATCAATTTAGAGTGAATAGGGCGCAAAACAAAAAAAAGAAATTAACAAAAAGGTAACTTTTTTTTACTACCGTTTTTAACCATGGATATATTAATGCACACTTTTTTGGTAGAAAGATGCGGCCTTTTCTCGGTAAATCATTTAACTGTTTTTAATTATGAGGCGACCTAAAACCGCAAGGCGCACTTAGCAAAGTCTTAGCAAAAAAATATTTTCTAATATATTTTGCAATTGTTACTATAGTAGTATTTTTGTTAACCACTTTTCTTAGTCAATACGGACAGTACCTGGTCCAGCATAATATTGATGAAGTCCAAACCAGAAACCAGTGTTAAAAGTACACAAAGTCTCTAAGCAGGCGAAAAGTTCCAAGTTAGCCATGCTGTCTCCAAATAAATAATTTATTATTAAAATTGTCTAAAGGTTATCAAATGTAAACAGAAACTTATGTTTTACTGTCAGGAAGCACTTACAAGTTACTCTTTCAGTAAAAACTACTGAATAATAGGCCACACTGACTTTTAAATTAAACATCTTTTTAAAAAAAGCTTCACCAGGAGCCTTTTACAGTAAATCTCGGAATAAATTCTACACCATTAGTTCCTACCAACCTCGGGTTCACCACCACTACAGCCTAAGATGGTTCATCCAATGGGTAAACAAGCAGAAAATGCTGTTATGTGACAAAAGGGCACTGATAAAAATTGAACTCAATTTCAAAACAGTACACCAATAACAACAAAGCCATACTACTGCCATTTTA
>JAOBAT010137730.1:0-11824 GCA_026413305.1 Hydrozoanthus tunicans | reverse complement strand
CAAAAGTAAAAAAACTGCTTCTTTTATGACAGTTATTTAGAATTAAAAGAGGCATCTAAAACATCTACTTTTTTTAACTCTCACATTTTCCGCGATTCGTTAGCATTAGTTTCTTAATTTAAAAGCCAGGGGTCGTGATGAGTGTAAAGAATGTGATAAAAGCGATACGCAAAGTAGCTGAGGTATTTCGACGTCCAAGGCTTTTTACAGTGACCGAATATTTCCATTGATCTGACGGTATGCTCAAGACTGAACGAGTGCACTTGAGCCAAACCGATTAGTAAGCTGTTTCCAAAAACGCATGGCTTGCTTCAGTTGAAAACTTCTCTAAACAAAAAACAGAATGTTGCATACTATAAGGCATATGTTTACACAGTATACATGCAGCTTCGAGTAAAACGTTGCCACTATAGCTAGAAATGGAAAATTATCCAAGTTTTGCCGATACAAATTAAGCATCAACAATATCCCCATAACGTTAATTACGAAAAAATTCGTACATCAAACTTTCGGAAGTTAAATTTCGAACAAAATTACTTTGGGACATTTTTGTATCTGCACTGTTATGGTCACACGAATCACGCAATATTTTTTAAATAACAAGAGCATTAACAAGGTTATTAATCCATTCACCGAATAAAGAAAACTGAGTAGGATTCGAAACTACGTACATCGGTCTTACCAGAAACACGACAAGTTGATAAATGAAAAACTTTGACTTATCTGTAACTCCTACAACCGACTTAGAAATCTAACTGAATGGTGGCATCCAATTACGGCTGACTTTGCGGAAATTGCAGTATCAAGAGGTTTCTTTCCTTTAATATCTACTCCAACTTACTTACAATCTATCCGCTGTTCCTTAAGATTGTTTCATGTCTCGTATTCAATTAAATTACATGTTGAACCCGAGTCGATCAAAACACCCTTCAGTTCTACTCCACCGACTGTCAAATCTGTAAATTCATTTGTTTAATGCTTGTTACCATGGTTGCACGTATCAATGCGTCACATACACTCAAAGTCAAAAGATCGTGCACTGAGTTGTCACACTCGTCCGCTTGATGTCCCGTTAACCGTTCGTTTATTTTTGTTCCTTTTTTTCTAGTTAACCGGACCTTGTTTGTCATGTGCATGCGGGCTTAAAAACTGAATTTTATATGATAAACTTGTGAAAATTGAAATATTACAAAGTCGAAATGCCGTACGTTGGTCTTTCTAAAGAAACATTTTGACTATAACCATTCGTTCAACTCGTGGGACTCTACTATATTGACTCAGTATCGACCACGTGCGGATTTTACTCCGACGAATGGCAAAACTCCTAGACGTCCGCTGGTGTAAGGCTCGAAGTAGGTAATTTCCCAAAAATACAAAATCCCACACAAGCATGTGCGTTTTATATATTTGGCGCACTGAAAATCTACTATTTCAACTCATTTGTTTTCTAATTATAAATAAGAAAGTCTTTAGCTATCTCAAGTGCATGTGGCAGTTTCTAATGCTATTTTGGTATACGCGATCGGTTTAAACCTTACGTCAAACTCTCGCACTTTGTTTGTTTTCCTTGTACTTTGGATATAAAAAACAGCCCACTCATATGGGCTCGATCGAGCAAAATATTTCTTGCGTAGCCGTGAGCATTTATATCCAATTATCATCGGGTATAGCTATGTTTTCCTCCCTCGCCGACAACCAGGCGGTTCATGGGAAACTGGTAACATAATTAGATTTGAAACTACTTGAAGCAGGAAGTTACCAAGTTTCACTGACGCTTGTAAAATGAGTCTGTCTTGGCAAAAAAACCCAGTTATTTTGAATTTTGAGGCCAGAGTCGTCTCGGACATAGACAAATGATTCTGTGACAGAAAGCAACGAGTTCCTGTAATTATTTTTACTCGGTAATATTATGAGGAAAATACCACTGTTGAAACTAACCTTTCTTAAATGGCGACGTACTGTAGTTAAAACTTGTCAAAACATTTATAGGAATTCGACAAGATTTGAAACGAGAGACAGTGACAGAGGGCGAACTCATACCAACACAATACCTAAATTCCAAAAGATATGCATAAGTATCACGTTATAGCAACTTCTCATCGAATGGCGGTGACTAAGATAAGTACTAAATACCTTTCAGATCCCGGTTTTGCGTCATGTTTGGCTGTTTTTGGAACTTGAAGTGAAAGGGGTTTCTCCGAAATATCAACTTCCTTTTGTTTATTTATATTTGTTCCCATGGTTACGTGCAAAAGGGCCTCGACGTTAGCGAAAAAATCAATTTGACCTTTACGGTTACGTCATACTAACTAAAACATGCAGAAAGCACATGAAAAGCCATGCGAAAAAGGAACTGCCTTTGTTTATTAATATCGTAAGTTAAGATGGTGGTTCAAAACCTACGCTTATGAAACTAAAAGAATAGTCGCTTAAAACAGCGTCAATACAAAGTCGTTTTTCTTTTCTACTTTCGGAAGATATCTAGTTTATCCCATCACGTAGACTAACAAGAGGAAAATCATTTGATTATTGGCCTGCCTGACCCAGTGCATATTCATCCAATTAAGCAGTGTATTTTTGTTCGTTGATAAAATAGCTTGGAAACAAATCATTGAATTCAAGATAAAACCACTCGAGAACAGGGTACAATACCTCAATTTCAAGCGTTACTGCACGTACTTAGTGTTCCTCATGTACGTCACCGTGTCAGATTTTAGCATAAAGTTATGTAGCCCCTAACCACGCAAAATTAGTAGTTATGTGATTATGTGCATGCCTTGAGGCTATTATCAGGCTGTTAGCGTTACATTAATTGTTTCTCCAAATTGTACTAGAACCTTCTTCAGGGAACTCTTTCAGTTCCAGTTGTTTTGTTAGCCAATTCCCAAAATAAACTAGAGCGGACACTTTTGGAAATACTTTGCTTTTTTTAAAAAAAACTATTTATTATATTTCATTTGCTTGCCAGGTCTCATACTCGATTAGATGAACGTTTTACTTTATATTTTTAACAATGCTTATTCTTAAAATAAGTTTCCTATATAAAATGCAGATTTTTTTAGGGAAACCTAGAAGATGGTTTTGATGTTATAGCTCTCTTTTTATAACCAATTTATTCTTAAGACTGCTCCACTCTAACACTTTTTGATAACAAGATTGGCATGAACAATAAAATACCCTAATTGAATTTGCACGTTCTTTAAAAGTTAGTAGCCAGAACAATGGCGCTAATTGGCCGCAATCCATGAAAGTGCAGAACCATTTTATAAATATTTACTTTAAACCGAACTGCTGTCATACATCAATTACAAATGAAAAGCACTAGCAGGAAAATTGATTTTTCGGCCAACATTCTTTGTTATAGAAATGTTGTTCGTTGCTGCATGACTACTCGTATACTTTACAATTATTTTATTTGCCCGTAAATCCTCTCCATCGTGGTTTTAAGCACATAAATCTTCTTTATTTCTTTATTGTTTCCTTTTGTTACTAAATATTCCGTTGGTTGCTACTTACGTTTTAGTAACATTACATTTTAAAAGAGTTCGTGATATCTTAGTGGCTGGGTTTTGGACATGACTATAGTAATTCGTACTTTTTCTTATGGCGAGTATTGATAACAGCTAATTAGATGATATAAAAAGGATTCAGAACGTATAGAGTAGTTCCGCACAATTAACCTCGATTTTAGTAAGTTTTATGTATTTGCCACGAACCAGCGAAACCACACGCTTAAAGCTGGAAGCTATCGTTGTCTCATCAAACTAGAAATTAAATGCGTATCCTGCCGCCAGAATCCTCTGTAACAAATTAAGAAAATGTGGTTGGCAATAAATCAAAACACAAAGGGCTCAGCTTCAAAACCGGATTCTGAGCAAAGGGCTTACACTCTTCAACGGCAAGTTTTGAACCCCGAAGTCACAACATGGGGTGCGACTTAGCTGTATATTATACTGCTGATCGCTTGAGTCAATTTTATATATGGAAAAATGTATTCCTGCCCGCTTTTTAACTTATCAGTTCAAGCTTGATCACGGATTCAGCAAGGCGCAATGCTAAGCTAACCAACACATAATAAGTACAGTGTAGCTCTTTACTTCTAGAAGGAAACTAATCGCCATGGCACTGTCGGTAACACAGTTACCTTTTTGACTATCTATACTTTTAAAAATTTTCAGTTTCTACTTGTATTCATAAACTTTGAATATATGTTGCATGCATAGTATAGTAGCGCAGTAGTAGCTCTCAGTATAGAATATTCAGGACCCGGTAGGGAACGATTTCCGCACTTTCAGTTTAAAGCACTGCCAGACCACCCTAACTTTTACAGAACAGTTTTAAAACGGACTGCTGTCGTTAAATGAATGGAATTAAGAACAACTCATCTAGTTTGAGAAAATCAAGGAAAAGAACGACATAAAAATATATGCAATCAATTATAGAAGGAAAGCTTTTGATCTTAAAAACTTCACTTTTTGCATTTGTCTCAGTTACAATACAGAAGCTCGGTTTTAAAAGTAAACTAGATTAGCAATTCTAGACAAAATAAACCTTCAACTGAAGGCTTGGAACCTTTTTTGTTATGATAAAAAGTTCACTCATAAAACATTTAAAATAAACGGAATTACTTGTTTAGTATGAATAGACTGCATGACGCAACTAGTATTAGGGTGCAACGGGTGTACAAAGCACGAGGCTTTGCCAAGATGACTCATCGATAACTCAAGTAAACACTTAAACACCTAGCAACCCTTTTCTCTGAAATTATGATTGAAATCAACAGTTTAATGGTGTTACAGTAAAAAGAGGACGATTTCTTTAAGGCTGTATCATCAAGCTTCAAATATCAACGTACACTATAAGTTGAAACTGCGCAGTTCAGCTGTTTTTTAACTGAAAACAAGGAGAATAATAGAAACGTTAGATCTAAATTTAACGATGATGGTACTATTTAGGGCCTCATTATGTCCGATCCTCGGGTCTAAAGTATTGCGGGCTAGCACTAATGAGATAAAAGATTTCTAATCTGCTTACGGTAATTATTGGATATGAACAAACAGGAAAATGACTCGTGTGATAAGGTAATATATTCTAGCTTTGGGCGTTTTGTGGTTGTTATGAAAGATAGAATATTGGAGGAAAGTCACTTTGCATCCTTCTGATTCCTCTTGCTTTATGTAAGCCTTAAATGATTTGGTTTGTCTTTGCGTGTTTGAAATAACCAAATAGATAAGAAAAAAGTTTGAGTTAAGGCTTAAGGGTTTTAAAGACCATGTATATCGTTTTTGAGATTCCCCTGCAATTATGTTAAGTTTGAGGTTTTATTCGATATTTTTCTTTTTTATACAAGGGAATATCTGTTGTTACAAACTATCATTATACTGCTGCACTAGCTCAAACCTAAGATGATAAATCAGAAATGAAAAAGAAGCCAGAATTGGTCTACGCGTTTGCTGAAAAGCCTAGACCGTATGTTGATACCGAGTACAAAACCTTGATTTTCCTTAAAACAAACTTTTCTTTGTGCACGAGCTTTCTTGTGTCATTTCGAGTTTGGTATTCACTGACTCTGTCAAGGTTTGTTAATTCATAAAAATAATAATTGTTACACGTCATTATCTTGCCGCTAGACCTTGGTAACTGCCCTCAAAAATAACGTGCACAAGGGCCACACACACAAAAACGATTTTCAAAAGTTTAGTTTACTGCAAACTATTAAATTTTTCCTTTGAGTGTAGTTAAAATGCTTCAGCAAGAAAGTGATTCTTTTAACCTTGTTTAACTTCTTGTCTCATGAAATTTGGAATAATCCGAATTGCACCTATCTTCTGCATCAACTGGGACCCCCATCGGCCATAGCCCCTTGAGCTACTACCATATCCAAACTCCCCTGATCTTGTTGTACTAATAATTACGACGTAGATCTGTTTTGTAGGTTGTAGGTTTGAATCCCACCGAGGTCAGCGATTTTCTCCTTCTTTTGTGTGAGTTAGCGGAGTTCTTGTTAATGTAGCTTTAGATTAGCCAACGAAACTCGGATTATTTTCAATTTCCAATGGCAAGGTTTCGCCTTAAACTGTATATTGTGTTTATCAGTATATGCTATTGTACCACAACACTGTTTGTATTAAAGTTCTTTGTGTTACTGGGTTACAGCAAGGAGAAAGAAATTAGGAATACTACCGGAATAAGGACTTTATCCCATTTGCCACCAAGCAAGTGCAGATGCGCAGATGTGCTTCATTTTATAACAACAATCCTCTTAATTTTACTGAAGCCATACATTTAAACATATTTGTTTTTGCAGGCAATAATTCGATATTCTTACGAACGGAGATGAAACTTTATCTGTGGACTATTTGCAGAGACCACTAATTTTTTGTTACTTATCCTAGTGGCAAAGGCATTAACGGTCTTGGCCTTGGTCGTTCATTATTGATGATTCAAACTAATGATGAATTTCTTTTAATAATGCCAACTGAATAGTTCGGTAAAACAGTTTAGCATAACTAATCTTTTCAGTAACAGTAATTTTGGTTGAAATCCACTAAGTTCACACCTGAAACCCCTTGGAATAGAGCTGCATCTTTGCTGCTAAAACGCGCGCTAAGCATTAAAATAAATAAGTTAACTACTTATTGCAAACATATTGAAACAAGAGACTTAAAGAGTGATTTTTTATATATTTTAAGATGTGTTTTAGGAAAAAATTACAAGTATAATGTTAAAACTTTTACAGACATGGAAGGCATAGAAGCTTAGACAAGATCCAATATTCTGCATGACAGCTTACGAAAATTAGGTACACTGGCCGACGTGTTGATATCTTCTTTACTGCATTAAAAGACATCGAGAGATTAATTAGAACTCGTAAATAAAGCGAGGTGAAAAGTTCGCGGGTACTGAAGTTGGTGGAAGGGCAAAATAAATCATTAGAGTTATTGTTTTAGTCTGTATACCAATAGAGAAAGGTATCTAAGATACTAAAAGGGTATAATCTAAATATATATCTAAACTTTGAAACACACTTGCAGTTTCCACTGTTGTCAATGTTATGCGTGTCTGAATATGCCGAACAATCGAAAACGTTTGGATTTTTTGAGGATTTTTTTATATTGGTGACGGTTATAATAGAATTAAAAATACAAGTTCGCGTGGCTTGAGTTTGAACAAGCTAGCGAAGAAATAGATAGATAATGTTTGCTGACACATCAACATAAAGTCATCACCTTATAATATTTACGGCTGAAGCCTGATACTGAACCGGTACCTCACTTCCTTACAAAGAAGGCCGTTTTTAAAAACGTAAACAATAGTTGTCATTTTTTCTCTTTTCTACCTTAAAATAACAACAAAAGACTTTGTTTTTCAAGTGTTAACTGTACATTCTTTTCTACTTTTTATTGTCATTGCTACAGAGCCTTACATGCAGTCTGTAGATCATTTTCGAGGACACATAGAGAAACCGCAATATTGTTTACCTTGCCCTCCCTTTTCTATGATAGGGATAATCTAGAATACCGTGCACAATTTGTATCAGGTGTTTTGCAAAAACTTACATATTGCGAGAATGTAGTTGACAAACGCTCTTTGCAAGCTTGTTGATAGCTGCGGTGTATCCACAAAGTGTGCCTTTGTTACTAAATATTATTTCTTATCTTGATTGCGGTCAAGAGGAGTGAGGTCAATAAACGTTTACGAATTGTTCTATAATGAATAAAGCAGTCAATCTATAAAGTGTAATAGGGAACATGAAACAGAAGGGTTGCAGGGCATTTTAAAAGTTTGCTTTCGGTTCTCTTCTTCTACGTATTCTCTGCGCAAAGTACTTATTTTTGTATGTATCACTGGACACAATTTTGAATTTAAGTGAGGCAAAACATTGCGGAAACAGCGTAAGAAATCGAGGGGTTTTCCTCTTGGAGTGCTTCCAGAACCTTCGCCGCTAAGTGACATGGTTTCCCTGTGTTGAAATCTGCTCCCACTCGAATGTTGACGCAGATTGAAATGTCATCCGATTTGTATCACCTTCTCGTCGGGGAGTGACCTATTTTTGTCCTATTAATGTCTTCTTATGTCTGACACGCGATCTGTCGCAGCTGCCCTATAAAAACAGTAGGTTTTTGGTAGTGCCGCAGTTCAAATAGGTGCGTCAGAAGAAAACTTTGCTCAAGAAAACTGTATTTTGAAACTGCATCAGTAACCGGTTATCAGGCATGGCTAAGTGTAATGTTGTTGTAAGGTATAACTACAAAGTTCCTACTTCGCTATACTCAATAATGAGTCGAAAGGCGTTGAAGAAGATATTCCAGATGAAAGGAGATGCTGTTAAGATTCTAACAATAATCAGCGCTAAACTTGCGCGAGGCAGGGAACGACAAGACTCTACAGCGAGTTGTCCGCCGGAACTCGGTTCCAAAATTGATCCATTGAGAGAACACAGGAGTAAAACTTTTTCGAGAAGCGGAAGTTCGCGTAAACTCGGATTTTCTCGTAGAAAGCTTTCACTGACAGTTGAACAGGAACGCGAATTTGTACAGGACCTGTCGAAACCCTCCAATCCCCTAGGCAAAACAAAAAATGAACCTAAAATGAAAACATACTTTGAAGTTGACTTTGAGGACTCGACATCAGAGGAAGACATCGACATAGAAGAACTGAAACGAATTCTCGCGAGCTTTAGTTCAGAAGGCGAGAGCTCAATTGAAAATGATGGCTTTCTTACAACGACCCTGTGTTCTACAGAGCTATAGTAGCGTTAATCCAAGAACACGAACGGACTCATTAATGCTGGTTGTAAATATGTACGTATAAAAACAGTGATCGCCGTCGAAAGTTTATTTTGGATCACAAACAGTAAGAACACTGGAACTCGGTGTTTTCTGCCTCCCGAATTACCAATTTTTGCGCCAAGATGTGTTTGAAGAGAATGGATCGATATCGTTTTAGAGTTTTGATAACCATATTGCATCTTGTAACAGAGTGCTTTCAAGGACCATCTCTTGAAACTGAATTCACATGGTTTTATATTGCATCAACCAAGCGCTTGGCGATCGAAACATTAGTGTAAGATGTAACATTTTAAAGATGTAAATATTTATGCTCTTCGAAGTGGAATAATTGATATTTGTTTGTAAATGATAATGAAAGGAAGATTTTGTTACTTGTCACTATTTATAGAATTAGTAAAATGAACATTCGATAGATGCTTGTTAAAAACGTAAGAGCATACAGTCATAATTTGATTAAGAATCGCGCTTTAATAATGTTGGTAAGCGTAGCAAAACAGGGTAATAAAGAACAATCAAAACATTCATCTTATTTCCTTTGCTCATTTTAGAAACTGGACCGTTCATAATTGAAATATAACTATCAGACTGGTGCCAAGGAGTCTGATACATAAAATTGCAATCCCATTTTCTTGTTAAGAGCTTGAAAAGACATTGTTGCATTCAAGTTTTGAATTTTTCAGCTCGCAACATAGCGTTCACCTATTACCATTGTGTAACTGACAAAAATGCTACTCACTACCTTCCGTTTGTATTCACTATGGTACAGCTATACAGGATTTAATGCTTGCAGAAACCACAAAACCCAACTGAAATTTATTGCTAGCCCAGCTATAGACATTGTGTTTTAACTAGCATCAAGACAATACTCCATACATATCCGGAACTCAAGAAAATGACTTATTAAAAGAGTAAAAATATGATTTACAGTCGGACACAATAACAGTTTCTCATGCAGAGAAATTATGTCTCGCTATGGTCACGCGACCCATCCGACAGCCAATCACGACATATATGCTAGTCATTTACAGCTCATTCGCTAAGTAGCACTTAGTCTAGATTACCATAAACCTGTACTAATCGACGCGTGCTCCAAATTCTTGTGTCAACACATACAATATCCTCCTGTAGCTTCAATCTACTTTTCAAAAAATAGTTAGAATCTTAGTGAAATCAATAAACTTCATATCACATTTTCAACTGAACTGAAGATAATCAAAATGCAAGTGCAGATACAAAAAAATATCGAGTTTGTCGACGTATTCTTTTACTAAAAGTTGATGTTATCAGTATACTTTACAGACTTGATGAAAGAGCTTATGATGGATTTTAATGATTTTTACTGTTGTTCAATTCATGTGCAGCTAAATAGAATTACAATCGATCGTGAGCGAGACTCAAATCTATCAGGAATCCTTATTGTTTGTTTTAGTTTATCAAAAACAAGAGGATCTTTGATTAGGTCGCATGAAAAATCTTGAAATACGACGGTAGGTGCTTGCATTCTGTTTTCAACGATAACAACTGAGGGCAGTCTCCTTTTTCTTTAATAAAATAAAGAAAAAAGCAGTAAACTTAAAATAATTGGAAGATTGCCTATCATTTGCTTGTCTATAACTTTTAACAGTTTTAATCATCGAAGAAACGGTATCAACATTCTAAACTCAATTTCTTAGTTGTTTTCTGTCTTAATTGCCCTAATAATGCCAATACATGAACGAAATTAATTTCTAATCTTGTTAAAATTGTAAATTGTGCTAGATCTAATTTTACTTTGTTAAGGCCGTGGAAACCGAATCTATGTATCAGGGCTAGCCGCAACATAAATGGTTACTTGACGAAGAGTTCGGAATTTGAGACATTTTTGCATGGTCTAATTTTAAGTCCTTTCTTTGCAGGATAAAGGTTAAAATTTTTGACGTTTTATGTTAGTTAAACAGTTTAGTGTTGAAAGGGCAAATGTTTTCCTTTTTAACCCCTGGAAAATAAAACCGATTACATCCGTCGTCTGACTAGCTAGACTTTAGGCAGACGAACTCCGCCGTGACTTGATTTTTTGATAAAATCCTTAGTCATTCAAAGCAATCAGAACAGCCTCCAAAAAAGGAACAAGGCAAAAGAAGTCACTGACTTTAAGTTTTCGAGAATATAGTTGTTTTACTTTACAGAACACTTTCAAAGTCGAGCAACTGTTTTAGCCAAGCAAACAATGCGCATGCCCTGAGCTTGTTGTGTCACACAAATGTCACGTTGCAAAACGTATTGTTCTCTAAGTCTTTTGTTCGAGCAAGCGTGGAGCTTTTGTTATAAATTCTTTTGTTTGCAAATAATAAAGAAAAACGTAACTTGTAATTAGCGGCTTTTTGACTCTACTCTTGTGGAGTACGGGCCGTCCAGCTTGGCTGAGGCTAAAGTCGATTTGGCCACCAGAAACTGCAGCCGAAGCCAAAGCAGGACTGGTTTTCCCTAAAGCTGTAAAAACTCCTTGTGAAAAATAAAAGATGATGAAAACACGTTGTCTCACAAAAGTCTGGAAAGACAAAAACTTTAACATTCGTACTCTTAAAAAGCATATGAAGTGAAAAATTTTATTGCTTCAGTGGACAGACCTTGCTAAATGAGGAATAAAGGTAAAGAAACTTTTATTTATCTTTTTTAGGTATCTGTGTGTCTGGTTTTTCGTACCTGAATCTGCGTAAAAGAGACCTGGAAATCCTCGTGAAACTGCAGTTCTCCATTGGGGTTTGTCGTTGTTGGGGTTCTCTCGATGGCTGTTCTGCTGGCGCCACTCACCTCTGCTGTCTGCAAGCAAATGCGAAAAACGGAATTGAACTAATTTTCGGTCTTTATTTATGGGTAGCTTATTAGTTATCCAAAAACTGGAGGCAAAAACAGATATTAACTTACTGTTCAACTTACCATGTTTTTGCATTTGCCACGCTTACACCGGCACCGCTCTTGGTTGCAAGTCTTGCCTGCGGCTTTACAAACACAGGTGCCGCGACCTTTAGCCCGCATACATTGCCCTTTACAGT